>JANRGW010029411.1:0-16939 GCA_024733675.1 Psilopsiagon aymara
GCCACAAGTCAAAACCACAGTGCTGCACCAAATACTAAGAAGGAGAAAAATGACTGCTACTGCTGAACCCATGACACTCTCCATCAGGGAAGGCTTTGGGCTCTCTTCTTTGGCCACTTGCTGAAAGCGGGGGGGTGACTTTTTCCTTTGCTTTTGTGGGAAGGTTTATTCACAGCATTGCATCTGCACCTGCGGTTGGTGAAACCGGCCACTTCTGGATTTCCTTATGATTCACTCATGCTGCTGAGCAAGGAATTAAAGCTGGTTTATTCCTTCTCCCACAGCTAAAGTAGCTAACTAGCCACAAGTACAGAAACCTTAGATATCTTAATTTGATACAGAACGAAATATGCTCTGTGGTTGGCAAAACAGTTCAGATCCATGTTAACCCAGCATGTTTTCTGCATTTCCATTATTCTGCGTTCTCTTCAGCTTCCTTCCTATAAGAAGCAAGAAATTATAAAAGTAATTTTATTTATTCTTAGAACAGAAATTAATCTTTTAATCAATTCAAAACTATGAGGAAATGCAGCAGTGGCACTGACTGACATGGATGTTGTGATTCCTTGATGCTCGTTTTATACATGTTGCATTGTGGCGAAGACTGGCTTTGCTTAAATCCAAGAGCCAAATGCAGATTCCTACATCAAAGCATAACCAAAACAGTCATACCTGCTACATGCTGTGATTATGACTATTTTGTCTGCCTGTCAAAAAGACATCCTGGGCTGCTGTCACTCTTTTTAGTTACCACTTTTTGAAAGGAACAGGGGAAATGAATTCCCCTTTAATAGTGATCTCTTTATTTGATGGAATGGAAAACTTTTTGCCTTCTTAGTTCAGATTCAGAACAAGCTTTGGATGAGAATGTGGAAAAACTGCAATGTTGTGAAGTTGTTTTAGGAATTGTACAGTTGGGATCCAGAGCAGAATATAGCTTCGTTTCTTTCGCAACTCTCCCTTCCAATTGGTTGCAGGGGGTGCTTTGCTTGAGTAAGGACTAATCCAGTACCAACCACCACATGCTAAAGAAGCTCATGTCTCAACTGTTCAGTAATCTCCTAATGAAGTGTGGTTTCAGTTCCTAGCCTATGTGTGGCACTTTAGTCTGTTGGCTCACCTTCAGTAAGAGGTGTAATTTCAAACACAATAGTCCATCCAATTTTCATAACTAGAATTAGAATCACTTTGTTTTTCTGTGATGCAAAGAAAATATATCATTTTCTCTTTATGTGCGGAAGCAATTCTTCTGTTTATCTCAAACAGTTCTGTTTAATGGTCTTTAACCAAATGGGCCATCCAATAATGTAAGCAAATATTTAGCAAAATTGTATTTTGGAGAGCCTGTGGAATGCAGGGCTTCTTTAATACATGAATTGAATTGTATGGATGATAAGACCATTTAGCTTTAAGCTGGTATAGTATAGATCCAGATCTGGAACAGAACCAGTGGTAAATTCAGAGCAGAGAAGGATTAATGCTACTGTGATTTTGCTGTACTGTGCTCCTATGAAGTTAACGGGACCACCTTCAGGACCTGAGTAATTGATTTATTCAAGTTAATTTTCTTCACAGTGATACTTTCAGTCGAAATATTGCTAAATAAATACTATATGTATTAAGAGTAGCAACTATTTTAAGAGTTCATAGATGTAAATTCTTTTATTGTATTTCTTCTGAAATACAGTTTTCTTTTAAATTCATTAGCTGGAGACAGGAACACAGTATTCTCAGGCAGTGGTGGATCCATGCACTGATAGCCCCTGGAACAATACTGGTATCTGACATATTACTCATAACTGGCAGGATCCACCATTAATGGTGGTAACATCAAATACATTAAGAACTTATTATCTCTCGATGCACATATCTGTACCTTACCCAGTTTGCTGCCTGTCCCTTTGATGCACATACATGTGCCGTACCCAGCTTGCTGTCTGCAGTGTGTGGCTGACCTCAGGGCAATGTGTCCTTGCAGGATGGGAGGATTTTCTGCCGGAGGACAGCCTGTGACTGCAGGAACCCCAGTGCTGATCTCTTCTGCTGCCCAGAGTGTGACACCCGCGTCACCAGCCAGTGCCTCGACCAGACGGGGCACAAGCTCTACCGCAGTGGGGACAACTGGACCTACAGCTGCCAGCAGTGCCGATGCCTGGTACGAGCAAAGAGTTTCCGAAGGGAGCAACAGTAACACAGGTTATGATGTTTAGTAAAGCAAACCTGGAAGCAGGCTCAGGGGTCTCTCTTCACCTGCTTTTCAGACTAGGGATGATGATGAGGCACTTCCAGAGAACTGAAAGCTGCACAATCAGTTTTCCTTCTACTGCTGAATAAGTAGCTCTAATGAACAAAATACAAGCTTGACAAAAGGTTGGAGACCCTGACACTGTATTAAAGCATTAGTCTGCTTTTGAGAACTTCTATAAGGTTGTCTGATCTTCAGATGGCTTTTGAAATTATTTTTTTTTCACACGTGATGGATTTGGCTGGAGGAGTTTCAGTTTGAATTGCTTCAGCTGGTGACAGCAAAATGTACAGTGCAGTTCTTTTTTCTATCAGCAAATGCTGGAAGAAGGGAGTGCCAGTACCGTGTAATGAATTAGCAAAAATTAACCAAATGTAGAAGGATAAAGAAAACTGGAATTCCTAGACAAACATGCAAAATAAAGAACGTTTATTTTCTCATTAGGCACTGGAGATTATTTCCATAAGGCTTGAAGTTTTCCACAGATATGCTAATTAGTGCAGCAGTGGACTTCATTAGAATTATCAGTTTTCCATTTATATGTATCTGTATAATGTAATCTTTATATATGGTATTAATCAAGAGGTGTCTGAGCATCAGGAAACAAATTATGTTCAAAGTTAAGTTACTGTGAAGAGATAATTATCTGTGATGTACAGCAGTAAGAGTTGTATTCTCCTAAGATTTTTATTCATGTTTGCAGAAGAACAGCGAAGAAACATTTGCAGCCAGCAGCAATGGCAAATATTCAGTTAACATGTTTTATGAGGGATACTGAGTTTGTGGCTAGCAGTTCTTTGCTTCATTTTATGATTGGGTTAACATACAGAACTTAAAGACAGCAATGCCCTAAATGCCCTTCCCTACATGCAAGGTTCTGTCTGTGATGTTACCAATAGCTGAAGCGCTTGATGAAGCACTTGCTGATGCACTGAATGCATCTGAAGCATAATGCAAGTTATTACAGGCCTTTGCAGGTTAAGTTTAGACACAGAGCAGTCCTCCACAGAATTGACCTGATGACACTCTCTCCTCCAGGTTTCTACCTACTAAACAGTTTGGGTTGATTTTTTTTTTTTACAAAGCTAAATAATAACATACAGTGACTCCATGGAACAGAACTGGTATTGCTTTAACAGCTCCTTTAGGAGTTGACAGTAAAATCAATTTTAGCTGTTGCTAGTTAGATGGATGTTTGGTGCTTCTCAAATGTACCAACCTCCGTCTATCTACAGTGTCATTTTTGTGTTTAAGCAGTTGCTGTGATCCTGCAGAGATGCTCATGTGGCCAGGCTTAGAGAGAGTGCGTGAGTCTGCAAGGCAATCACTGCAAAAATTATAGTTTATAGGAAATATGGGAACCCAGTATTTAATGCTGTATTTAAAAACTCCAAAGAACTTAGTTTCTCCTGATTCATTGAAGATGGTGATGATATTTAGTCAAGAAACACCCAAATGATGGTCTACTACACTTGGGGAACTTCAGCTCAGTGTTCAAACAGGCATTTTTCTCTGATCTACCAAACTGAGAGCCGATACATTAAGTTTATTACAGTTTTGGAAAAGTAAAACTTTTCTATTAAGCGAGATGCAAAAAATTGTGGTTGCTAGTAGATGGCAACAAACGGGATGAGCTTTGCTTCAATTTTTACAGGAAGGAGAGGTGGATTGTTGGCCTCTCCTGTGCCCAAAACTCAACTGCGAATACACAGCCATCTCAGAAGGAGAGTGCTGTCCCCACTGCGTCAGTGACCCCTGTCTGGCTGACAACATCACCTATGACATCAGGAAAACCTGTCTGGATGACTATGGGATCACGAGGCTTAGTGGTGCTGTATGGACAATGGTGGGATCTCCTTGTACGACCTGCAAATGCAAGGTATGATGGGCAAAGTAGAATGGGAATGGAAATGTGTATTGCTGCATCAAATCAGGGTCACTTTCTGCCCTTCGAAGCTCCATTCCGATCTCAGGGAAGTAAATGAGAGACAAGGGCAGAAGCCTACTGAAAACTCCATACCTTTAGTGGTGTGCAGGGTGGAAACAAAACAGTTCTGTGCTTGTTGGAAGTACTGTGTGCCGATATGTAATATCCTAGTGCAGTTTCCGGACATTCTGTTGGAGAGCCCTTTAGGCATTCACAGTGTCAAGCTAGGTGTATATTTTAATACCTGCCTAATGTGTATGTTTATGACAATATGTATTACAGAGTGGGTGAGCAGAGGCAAAAGCACTAATGAATGTTTCCCCAGGAAGGACACAAGTAGAATCACCTCACAGCTCAGAGGTGGAGGCTCTCCCCTGGCAGCAATGGGAAGGGGATGTCACAGTTTCTGCTCCCTGATCTCATGCAGGTGTACTTAATCCCATGACTCAGTGCAGAAGTGCAGGTTGCTTCCCTTGCTCCCTGCAGTGATGACCCTGCTGTGCTAATATCAGAATGATTAAAATGTTGGTTTGGCTTATCTAAAATGTTCTTGTGGGGAACCAAGCTGTTTCTCCAGGACTTTAAATTATTGAAGGCAGGTTTTCTGCAAATCATCAGTGTTTTTCCTATTGTTTCCTGCTGGATTAAAAAAAAAAAAAAGGGGGAGGGGGGAAATTTGCCCATTTGGGTCTTGGTGCTTAGTGGAGTATTTTTGTTATGCAGTATAGTTTTGTAAATTACTAGATGTTGCAGAGGGATATTTTGCAGTGGAGTAAACTGCAAAGCTATATGGTGTTTTTTCCCTCCATACATATTTGCCATAAATCAAGAAGTGAACTATCTGCTTATTTCAGACCAGCAGAGAGCTTCCCTGCATGGATTGCATCAAAATCTGTCTCTGCATTAACATTCTTACATGAGAGAAAAATCCAGTCATCTCTTGCCACTGTGGTGCTGTATTTTATTATGGAGACAAATGAGTCTTTTACACACAGGTTTCTAGTTCACATGTAGCTCAGACCGGTTCAGTGCTATTTGGAAAAGTCAGTCTTCTCCAAAAGCCACCCCTGTTGGAACTGATGAGGAAAACCTTGTGGGATATTGGCTTCAGAGGTGGATGTGTCCAAGATGTATCTATCCCTGTGTGCCGCCAACCCCTTTTCTCTCTGTGACTTGTTCTGTAAGGTGATTGACAGCTGCTTGTTTGTCTGTGCAGAATGGGAACGTCTGCTGCTCGGTGGATTTAGAGTGTCTCAGCAATAACTGACATAGTCAGATGGGACTGTGCCAAGAGGGGGACCGAGGAAGATGACGACCTGAAATGAAGTTGTGTGCGTTGATGTTTTGTACAACAGACAGTTACCAAAGTCTCCACATGAGGAAGATGTTTGGGAGTTGCCTTTGGGACTTACCGCTATGCTCATCCTCGCCACCCTTGTTGGGGTGGATTACAGTACAGCGCATACAAGTCAGTGGTTGTTACAGAGTTTTCAGTGTTGTAAATGACACACTTCTCCTGTCAAGAAATTTGCAAATATGTTTAAATTATTTCATGGTCAAACTACTGCTGTATTTTTGGTTTAATTTGTGTATTGACAACATGCTAGAATTCAACTCTTCTTGCTTTGCATCTAGATTTGACAAATAAGACAGCCTGTTGTGATTTTGTCCCATGATATCACATACTTAGTTCCAAGGTCCCTGTCAAATGTATTTATGAAAATATGTATGTATGTACAGTCAAATTGCATAGTACTTATATTTCACAGCTGTCCAACCTTTTAAAGCAGTCAAAGGTATATTTGTTTGGATGGAATGGAAGTAATCAAAATAAGTCTGTCTTAAAAAATTACAAAATTCAATGCCACGAACTTCATGGCAAAAAAGGCACTTTCTTCTCCCAAATGTACAGAGCAGCAGCAAGACTGCTATTAGAAATGGAACTAAAACCACATTCCACTGCCAATTCAACACATGTTCAGGAAAGAATCACCAGTCATTGTCAGTGTTGTGTTTTGCAAGAGAAACTGCAAGTGCTAGAAGAGGGTGTGGAGCTGTGGATTGTGCAGTGATAAAACAGACAGAGATCCTTAAGGTCATCTAATTTAAAATGAATAGGTTAAAATTTGCTTTCAATTGTAACATCATTGATGAGTTCAGGAGTTTTCCTCTCTTGTGTTCACTCCAATAATGATGTCTGCCATTCTCAGGTATGGCTGCGCTAATGACAAAGTGCAGAAGCACGTGTACCAGCAACATGCAGGACAGGAGACCTTAATGCTTGATCACTTTTATTACCCCATTCACAGCTCAGAAATAGGTTTGCTGTGGTCACATGTTGACATTCAGAAATAGTTAGTTTTAAATTTACCCCCAGTGTTGTGGAGTACCGAAGTTTAGACAAAAATACATGTTAAAACTCTTAGCCCTGTATTGAGATTAGAGTTTAGATTCTCTTCAGCTAATGCCTATTTTTGCCATGAGGCTAGAAAGTTTGTGGTGTTAGAACAAGAATATATTTCTCCAATGATGGCATCTGCAGCTTAAATGCACCTTTTTAATGTGCTCTTGTGTTTTCTTCTGCTCATTTGTGTAGTGGTTTTTGCTTTTTATTCATTTAATTATACACACTGAATATATGGAAAAGTACAGAAATGAGTACAGTTTGGGAAGTACATTTGTGCGTTTTCCATGCAGAAAATGTGAAAGTGATTAACAAGAATGACGTGTGACTATACAGTGACATTAGTCATCTTTTGAATGAAGTATTATTATGTTTCTTATCAGGAGACAGTGACAAAAGAATATAAACACTCCTTTCAATCATTTGGACAACTTCATTCCCATTCGTTAAACAGGATTTGTTTTATCCAGCAGGTTTGTGTGGTAAAGGTAGATTTATTTTCTTAAAATGCCCCATCAATTTCAGCTACTCATGTATTGACTATATTTGCATTGCCCTAATGATTGTATAATAAGGGAAACAGTTGTGTTTTATATGATACTCAAAGGATGTTTGTAAATCATAATGTCAGCTCATTTTGTATATCACATTGTAAAACCCAATGGTAATTCAGTTGGATGAGAGATCCAGTGGGCTGAGATATAAAGGGGAATGATTTAAAACTCGTGGGCATCTAAATAAACTCCTGTGTACAGATTGCTTTCCCTTAGTGTTATTAGCTGAATTTTCAAACACTAATCACTGTCCTTTCCAGGCTTGAACTCTGGATGTTGCTAAAAGAAGAAAGAGTGTTTGCCCAGAGATGTAGTTGCCCAGAGATGTAGCACCAGAGTTGCAAGAAATGCTTCATTTATACTTATTCAGACAAAATTATATATTCCAGTGTGTCACATACACCAATTCCTGAAGCTCTGTAAATGGGACGAAAGACAGTGCAGGCTCTGAAAATTGTTCTTATCCCATGTACTTTGTAGTAGCAAAGCCCTTTCCCAGAACACTTTCTGGAAGCTCCAGCCCTTGTTAGGATCATGCTCAGCAGGAGCACAGAAGTTCACATTTTTCCACCACTCAGACCAATTTTCTTGCAGAACTCAAATGCAGATTTATTCACTAAACCCCTTTCAGAGCATTTTATACAGCATTATGTGTCATTATCTCCAGAGTGATACAGCTTGAATTGTTTACACAAAGTGCAAATATTGACACAGACCTGTTTGTTTCTGTTGCATTTTAAGCAGTTTCCCTGACTGTGATGAACTTTTCCTTAGGAAGCACTTTGATCACTAGTCACATCACATTTACCTGCAGAGTACTCAGAAGCCACAGCCCAGCCTAAAGAGCACATTGAGGAAGAAAAGCTAACTCACTGTGTTCCTCTGTAATCAAGGTAAGAACTTTGAGGACTTAAAGGAATTCCCTATTCCATATAAACCTATGGGCACTGCAGTGAAAATGCTGGGGAAAAAAAAGATAATGATTTTTTTATAATGATTTCTGAAAGACTTCCTCTTTGTGAGACAGACCTTCTCTGCTCAGAAGAGAACAACAATAATGCTAATGTGAGGGGGAGCTACCAGTATCACTCTGTGAAAGGAAACTTGCTCCTAGTTAAGGGACTTGTTCAAAACTTTCACTGTAAGCAGTTGGAATTTTATGGCTGTTTCTACTTCTTTAACCTGTAAAGGAATATTTTCCCTGCATCTAACACTTCTGATGACAAAAAATAAATAAGTGAGAAACAGAAAATGAGAATTCTACCTCTAGCAAAATGTCTTTGCATCTTCCTTTTGGCAAAAAGCTCAGCATAGGCACTAAACCAGAGCACTGTATTGGGTCTTGTGGGGGAAACCAATTCTCAGTTCTTCTCCCTGTGTGGTTTCAAATTCACCTCCTGAGATAAAGCAAGTGCAACTGTTCATTTATAGGGGCTCCTAGCATCCTGGACCACACTGATCCACACTATTCTCTATTCAAGGCCAAAATAAATCTAAACTATTCCTCACAAATGCTGAATTTCAGGAATTTGTGTAGGAGATTTATTAGCATCTCTGTGTTGTCTCAGAGACCTAAGTAACAACTGTCTGCCAGTAATCCCAAGAGCTGTCATGAGTTTCCAAGTATAACTGTGCACAGCAGTTAATTAATAACATCTTTTCAATCAGATCCCAATGATAAAATATTATCTGTGGGGTTTTTTTGGGTGCTTTCCTGTGGCAGTGGTGTTTTACAAAGCAAAAGGTGAAGTGTCAGGAGTGATTACACAATGGTGGAGTAGACTGTAATAGAATTAAAACATAGCTCCTACGAGCAGTATGGGAATGTCTCACACCTTGTGGTACTTACCATTACTCATCATTAATGAGGTGGTTTTCAAAGGGCCCCATGATACAGTTGGCCCCATGATACAAATTTGAAGTGAGTGCTGTGATAAGACAGAATTGTTTGAGGAACATATTTTGCCATCAGAAATACCTACCTGCCAACAAGCTGCTGTTCCTCTTAAGTTACATCTTTGGTGCTCACTGAAATTTAGACTGGTGTCAGGAGCACTTATGGGGGTATAAATTTAAAAAAAAAAAAGGGAAAAAAAATCAAAAAATCCAACCTGGGGTGTCTGGGTCCTTCACATTAAGTTCTTCTCCTTTACTGGTAGAAATCAGCAATAATTGTTGTTTCAGATGGTCATCGACCTCAGAGAGGTGTTAGTAAAGTGCTGGTATTGCTTGTCATCTGCATATACTAGTTGCAGGTGCTAACAGGGTTTTTTCTTGTTACTAGACGCCAGTGAACAGCCCTGCTTATGCAGGGTCAGGTATACCTGAGGAGGGTGCATAGTCAGATACTGATAAAAAGAGTCAAATCACCAGGAGTTTCACAATATGTGGCTCATGATGTCAAAAATAATGGTGGCCAGTCAAAAATAAAAGAAGAGACCTCAACCCATGCCTATGTCCTTTAAATTCTTTGCTTTCTTTCCCGCTGCTTCAGCTGAGCAGGGTGAGGGATGCACTGACTTCTGACAAGTGGATTCTGGTTGGAGCCACATAATTTCTTCAGCAGTGCCTCACACTGGAATTGTTTTTTTTCCTAAATTTGTACCTGAGGTTGTTTTGTGTAAGTGTTTGTTTGGGAATGAGCATGTTTGGAAGCAAGCCTTGGTCCTGTTCTCTTTGGGACTGAAGTAGCTACAACAGGATCAGAAGCAATTCCAGCTTTGTTTTTGTCTGTGCATCTGCTGTGGTGGGGAGAAGCCACCTTGGGAAAGACCCGAAGTTACCAAGCCAGCTTGCTTGTGTTTGGATGAACTGGTGCTACAGCCAGTGGTTTTACAAGTTGTAATACAGCAGTAGATACACAAACTCTCTGATTTTTGGTTTTGGAATAGCTTTTGGTTGCCATTCTTTGTTTTGTGGTTACTTTCAAAAGACTAGTCATGTCATCCATACTCCAGAACGTATTTACCTATCCCAAAGCTCTTTATTGTTGAATGCCTGTGTGGCTATATATGTCTCTACACATGTAGATCCACCAGGCAGTGAAGAGAGGCTTAGGGGTTCTGCAGCACTTCACATCATCACTGAAAGACAAAGCAGAAACCAGGAGCTTATCCTGAAATTAAACCAGGGTTGAAAAATCCCGTTTTCTGATAATCCCGTTTTTGATTTCGTGCAGTGCTGCTTTATAGTAGTTTTGACAGATCCCATTTTGCACACTTTAGTATTAAATATGCAGATTTGTTTTCCTACTAAGCACAGTTCTCATCCTGGTGCTAGAATGTGTGGGCTTTGCCACTGTTGTGCCTTTACACTCCAAGTAGGCATTTCTTTGCTCAGTGTCTCTGGAATTAGGCTCAGAGAATCACTGAGGTATGTTCAGGTAAATACTGACTTCAAGGGTAAACTCTTATGTGTTAAAATAAGGGTTAAGGAAAACTGAATAGGTATTTTGAAAGTACATCTATAGCTGTAGAGGTGATTTTTCAGCCTGACCACAGGTTTGGCCATTTATTCACATTTGTATTAAATCACTAGCTGATGAGTTCACTCCTTGCTCAAACACATTTATTCTGTGATTTGTAGGGTAAAAGACAGCTTTGAGAACTAGTTATAAGTGCTGCATGAAGTCATCATGATAAGCAGGTTTTCATACAAACCCAGTATTTGTTAGAAACTCCAATAGGATTGGCCTTGGGACTTTCCCAAAATCAGAAGCAAGTATCTCTTGTGTGGTCCGAGGCAATGCACTTTGGCCATATTTCTCTCTCTTCCTACTGGCACAGCATAGCAAGGCTTTGGAGAGCTGAGACAAGATGCTCAGCTGCTGCTTTGCCTTCTCTCTCCTGCACGAGCACCACTGCAGTGGTGGGAGGAGGTAAGTGCTGCAGGTGAGGTGCTGAGGATGGCCATGATGGGACATGTCCCAGAGGTGGCTGTGGTGGCAGGTTGCAGGGGGCAGCCCCCTGGTTTTAAATGACCCCTCACTGAAGAATTTGCTCTGTTAGGGAACAAGGGAGCTGTATCCCTGCCATTGGACAGAATGACTCCAGACTGTCCCTGAGCATGGTCCATGCCATGTCCTTTCTGCCTGGAGTTCTCAGAGCTGCCTCAGGAGTGTCTGGAAACGCATTTGGTAAGCCAGAAACACAGCTATGTCTGCAGCCAAGTTGACAGGCCCATAAGAGGGAAGGACCGGTGAGACTGTAATCAATAGCGGTCTTGCATCAATCCTTAGCAAAGCTTCAGGCATCGCCGGGAAGTGTTGAGAAATATGCCGGATGGTGTGAATCCCAAATGTTGGCTGCAGTTCTATATGCCTGCAAAGTTCAGAGGAATTAAGCTGAAGGTTTTCATTGTGTAAGTGTTGCTCAGTCTGAAAGTTCAAAGCTATTTCTCTTCCTGAATTAAAGCGTTTCTGTAAGCTACATGGGATTATGATGTACGCATCTATATCCTCTCCAGTTGGGGATAAAAGACCTTATTCCTGGTGACCTTTTCACCTCTGTGTAGCCATCTCATCCTGTATCACTTGTCAATGTTTGAGATATTTACAGAGCAAGCTTTTCTAGTGTGGGTAAAACTATTTCAAGTGAAAGTAAACGTATGCCATCTATTTCAGGTGAGCTGATCTACTGCAAGGGTAGCAATGATGAATGTCGGTCCCACATGTTCAAAAATTACACCCCAGCTGTGCTAGAATTAAAAGCTTTAGAATGCTTTAATTTTTTTCAGTGATCCTGTTTTTTCAGTGCTGAACTTGTGTTTTTGCTGTTGGTGTAACTCCACCTGCACTGGGCCACAGAAGCCACTAGAATGGCAGATGCCCAAGTAGCTAAAATCTCTGTCGAGAGGGTTTAGGCAGAAGAAGCTGATCTATGGTGTGGGCTTTTCCTGTGTGTCTGGAGTGTAGGCTGCAGGCTGAGCTGGGACCGTGAGCCTGTCTGCGCTCCAAGGAAGGCAGCAGTGGGGCAACTTCAGGAGGGGCCACAGTGCAGTTGCTGGTCTAAAAGGTGAATGTTCCTGGTCCTGGCCAAGCTCTGTGTGCCAAGACTGAATGAGGCTTCATTAACAATAATGGGCTGGAGATACCTAATTCCCTTTATGGGAATCTGGGAGCTTTTGGGAGGCAGCTGATGCTGGAGACAGGTCTGTGTTTGGCAGATTGTGAAACGTGATGCTTGTGCTGATCTGCTTTCCTTTCAATGGTTTTGCTCTGAATTTATACGAAAAAGATCTTGTGCCTAAGTGTAAACAGAAACAGAACAACAAGTGAGGGCAGACCCTCCCCACATAGCCCTAGAAAATAGGAAAAAGCCTAAAAAGAAACACATGAAATCTTTGTCAAGCCAAATACAAATGTATACATTTAACAATTCTCGTTTCCATTAGGGAATGCCATAGTAATGTAGCAGTGCCAAATTCATAATGCTTGCTCTAAGGCAGAGAAATTTGTCATCTAGCACCGTGCCAAATAAGTCATGGTGTGGTATAACTGTGCACCACGACATATCATAAAAGTGCAATGCAGAAACATTTTCAAGTCAGAAAATCCATCCCATCCTCAAAAGTATCTTTCAACAAGTGTAATCAAAGTGAAATTAAGCGATCAGCAAAGCCGTAAATGTAAAACTGTGATGTGCGATTGGCCCGTGTGATTATCAGATCTTTATTTTAAAAAGATAAATGATTTGTGATAGCTTAAAATATGAACAGGGTAAGGAGCTTGAATGAAGCTGATGAGAGAGTTCAGAGATGGACAAAAGACTTGCAGAGTTAGCGTAGTAAAAAACAATCCTGGTTAATGGAATGTTCCCTCTATATGGGGTGATGTTGAGTAATTGAAGCGAAAGAAATCGTAGTGTCAAACTTGCAGTGGGAGAGAACCAAAAGGAAAACAAAGCATTAAGTCAAAGTAAGCAGTAACTCCAGAATGAGATTTCAGTATTTTTTTTATGATATGAGAGTACTGCTTATAGCAAAACTAACTGTTTTATTAAGCTCAGGCTAGCACCAGATGCAAAGAAGAGGTATCAGTTCACAGACTGAAAAGCCATTATCAAATATGTAATACGACATCAATGAATATTCTAGGCTACAGGCATTCTTTTGGCTTTCTGCATGAGAGAAAAATGGAGCTGAAGTCAAATAATACTGATGTTCCTTAGTGAAGGAAATCTGATGTCATGGGGCAGTTTAAGTTACCAGAGGAGTGTACAGGAAAAACGTGTGTTGAAGAGCCAGGTGATATAAACACAGGCAATGATGCTTTGAGCAGAGACGAATTCATGAAGCTGGTGACACCAACTGTGAAAGTGATTTATGGGAAAGACTCCTAAGCCAAGGCAACCAAAAAAAGGAGAGCAAAGGAGTCAATACACTTATATTGAAAAAATATCATTAGATATTTTTATATGAAAATATATCATTAAAATATATGAATATTTTGAATATATGAATATAAAAATCATTATATCATTAAAAATCGTCATTAAAATCAATATATCATTAAAATTTATGAATATTTTGAATATATGAATATATGAATATATGATACTTTTATATGAAAATATATCATTTTTTTTATATGAAAAAATATCATTAGATATTTTTTCTCTGTCTTTAGAATGTGGGTACACAGTTTGAAACACTTCAGCCTTCTGTGCTGTGGTTGTGTTTAGAACTAAATCTCAACAGCTCCTGTGAGCTGGGCTGTGGTGAGCAGCTGCTGACCTGACCATGGGAGAAGCTCCAGGAGCAGGAGGCTGGTGTGGAGTTGTGGCTTCCCAGTGCCAGGAAGTTGTGCTGGCATCAGAATTCTCTGGTCTTCACAGCTGCACTGTGCGCAGCAGGAGCAGGGTGCTGCTGTGCTGTAATGGAGATGTGTGTGCAGGATTAGTTACAGGAGACAAGGGGCAAAAGCTCTTTTGTTGATGAGATGAAGGGAGTTGAAGGTTTTGTTGCCTGGGATAAGTGTGGTGAGAGTGCGGCTGGTGCTGGGGCAGAGGGATGGGCAGGTAGAGCAGAGTGTCATTTCACAGCTGCCTGGTGGATTTGTAAAGTCAAGATGTGTTGTGGAAGCAAAGGGCTGTGAGTAAAATAGAGCAGGGCTAGGATCCTGAGTCTCTGCATTGCTCATTTCTTTCTAATGAGCAGTCAACTTGCTGAGGAAACCAATGACTCTATTGGCAGCTTTAAAGTGATTGCTGGAGGCTTGAAGCTGTGTAAACATCCCAATTAAGTTCTATGTGCAGTTCTTCCCTCCCCATCCCACATCCCCAAATCCATCCTTGGTAGAGAATCTCTTGGATACTCTATGGATTGCCTGAGACTTTACAGCCAGTGCACAGTTCTGCTCAAGTTGTTCTCAGACATTAGAAACTAAACCAAATAGCACCTTAAAACAAGTATGGAGGTCCTGAGATGATAAGTGAAGAGTGGTAGGTATTTTCTAGTGAGGGTGGTTGCAATTTAGCCCTTTCTTCAGAATTTCTGTACAACTGAGCCATGTGGCTTATTTAAGTGATGAGGCAATGAGAAAGCTTTTGACAGGACATAGTCTTAGACTTCCTAAAGGGAATTGTTGGTTAGCATGGCAGAGAAGGCTTTGCTGCAGCAGAGCACGCGCTGCGGTGATAGAAGGAGATAGTTTACAAACTTACTGAATCAGAATTGATTATTGATTTGTGATCCTCTAACAAAATCAGTGCCGAGTGATAATGTACGGTACTGCTTGTTACAAAGTAAATAGCTACTTTTATATTACTTGCTTTCTTGCATATTGGCTACTAGCAGGGAAAGTAAAATCTATGGCTGTCTAATATCTTAAAGCAGTAAACAAATCACACAAGGGAAGCACCAGTGAAGCGCTGCAGAGCACTTGCTGGTATTTGTAACTTCTGCCACTGTCAAAAACTCCAGAAGTTCACAGTTCTCCCAGTTCCAGACATAGTCAGAGCCCTGTTGCTTTACCATTGACTTTCAATACATCCAGTTAGTTTAGCATAATACTAAATATGTTCTATTTTAGCAGGATTCAAGAGGTCACAGGAGTTTTAGCAGCCACGGAGCATGTAGTGAAGTATTCACTTAAATGTTGTTTCCCTGCTGAATTTATTCTCCTGGCTTGAGGAAAAAAAGTGCTCGAACGTTAAAATTGCAGCTGGAAGCAGGAGTGATATAATTCAGGGTGACTGTGTAGTATGCTTAAATAAACATGCAGTAAATATTTTGCCTCTTTTATTCTGGTAGCTTTTAATAGCTCCTTAGTGCTGGCTGGGGGAACAGAGACCATTATCTCCTGACAAGGTTGTTTTCACTCAAGCCACTGTTATTCTAAGAAAACAGACTTCTTGCAAGTCAGTGTCATCCCATGCCATGAGTTACACACCAAACTGGGAACATCAATAGGTTTTTCACTGTCTGTTTAACTGAGTTTTTGATCACTGCCTTTTCCATAGGTCAGACTCTCGAACTGGCTGGTGCTTATCCAGTCTGTGAGCTGACTTGTTGCATGGAGTTATCTCTGTGTATGTTCCTGGTGCTGTGGTATGGTCCAGTGAGCAGCGTGGTCTGGTAGACTGTGATGGTTTGATGGCCAGAGCACTGGCTCTGTGGGTGCCTCTCTCCAGCTCTTCCCTTCTCCCCAGCCTGTGAAGCCCCCATAAGGCAAGCCCAGGTGCAGCTCCAGGTCTGAGAGGTGAGCAGCTTGTTCTGCCTGCAGTAGGCACGGGAGGGGTGGTGTAGCACTGAGGAAATGGTAAGGAGAAGGAAAAAAAAAATGGTTTTCCAAATAAGAAAGGATCTGTATTTTCACAATTCTAATGTAAGTTGAGGAGCAGGGTCTTTATGAATTCCTCTCTGGCTTTTAACTGGGGTGTTTTTATTTACAGCTAGCTCAGGAGTGCAGAGTAACCTTTCTGCTGTGTTCCAAAGTGAACACATACAAGTTACTAGGATGTAATATACTTCTGATAAGGTAATAACATGGCAAAGCAAGTAATAAAGGATTTTATGGCAAATTTGAATAGCAGTGGATTAAAGTTCAGGAGGATTGGGGATTAAGGGATTTCATCTGGTCAAGGTAGATAGTGACCACTAAACTGTCCCCTGGGAGACTGGCTGAGCCTTGACTAATAGGAGCCTGTTTGTGTGTGTATGAATTAACATACCTTGTTTTTCTGAATCAAATGCAGTCTCAAGTAATTCTGAATTGTGGGTGCTTATTTCCCTGCCTCACTCCTCTGCCACCTTCTCTCTCTGCCTTGGCTTCCTTGATTCTGCCCATGGGCTTGTAAGTGGGAAATGGAACTCAATTGACTGCTTCTGCTATATTTGAAATGGTGACATACCTAAATTCATTCCTGCAGCAGAAGATAATGAATGCCACCTCATTAGTAAGGTGCATTGCCATCAGCAATGTCCATTCCATTTTCCTGTTGTTGTCTTTCCTACAGTGAGTGCAGTACAGGTAAGGAAGGGGAAAACTTCCATAATAAATACTTCAAAAATTATTTGTGCATAAACCCATCTCTCTGAATTTGGTGTGCTAGTGTTTTTAGCATTAGTTGGTTGTGCTAATCAGAGTGCTGCAGAAAAACCTTCCCTACTACTGGTACTACACTGATAAAACCCAATGCAACTTTTAAAAAAAGTGTTCATTCATTTAAAATCATAGAATAGTAAGGGTTGGAAAGGACCTTAAGATCATCGAGTTCCAACTCCCCTGCCACAGGCAGGGACACCTCACACTAAACCATATCACCCAAGGCTATGTCCAACCTGGCCTTGAACACTACCAGGGATGGAGC
>JANRGW010029412.1:0-27535 GCA_024733675.1 Psilopsiagon aymara
TGAGGACACCAGAACTGCACACAGTGCTCCAAGTGAGGTCTCACGAGAGCAGAGTAGAGGGGCAGGATCACCTCCCTGGACCTGCTGGTCATGCTCCTTTTGGTGCAGCCCAGGATGCGGTTGGCTTTTTGGGCTGCAAGAGCACCATCATTGTTCTTTCCCTGTATACTTCAAGCAGACAAATACAATGGTTTAATATGAGCTAAGCTCCCGTTTGCCTGGATGATAAGGGGATAAAAGCAGGCACTTGGGTGTCCAAATCAGTCTTCATCCATGGACCTGCAGGCCATACTGAAAGCTGAAATGTGTAGGGGTTGAGGCGAATACAGGCTTTGGGAGCAGAAGCACACAGAAGTGTGCTGTTACAGTGGAGAGTAAAGCTTTAGTAGCTACTGACAAGACTGTTTCTGTTGAAATACTTTAATCAGACAATTTGACTTCTGGTGTAAAGGAAATTTTGAGCTGAAAGTATGTGCTCACTTCTGAAGATTTTGTCTTCATAGAAAACCCCAAGTATAACATTTTGTAGTCCATGCTGAGCTGGTGTCTCAGTAATCAGTTTTCCTGTGAAAAGCTGGTGTTATCTTTCCATCAGTATGTGGAGGTGTGTGTGGAGTAGGGGGAGGTGGCAAAGGTGCATGTGTTCTTCCAGCCTGCTTTTGTATGACCTGAACCGAATCCAGATCCTGCAGAGGTGTATCCAGGTATGCAGCATTAACCCATTCACAAGTTAGAGCAGGAGGGGACGGAAGAGATACTTACAGAGATACCAGTTCACAGTGAACCTCGCTGGCCAACTGTTGGTGAATTCACTGGTGTGAATTGGTCTGGCTCCACTGCCCTGGAGCTATGCTAAGAATGCGTTAGGGGGTCTGATGCATTCAAGCAGATCTTGCTTTGTTTGCATTCATTGAGAAATTGTGCCAGTACCCAAAGCATCGTGTGAGCATGTGTTTTATAGTTTAAATATATAAATCTGGCTGATTTTGAATGTGCTGGGTTTTTTTTTTTTTCCTTTGTGTTAGTTATTTATGGCACAAATTAGCATTAGGAAGTGTTTGATCTAAAATACAGAAAATTCCTTTAAAGGAGAAACATTTAAGGGCCTAAATGTTATTCATTTTAGTAAACATACAAGGGTTGTTTGGGCTTGTGTCCTGCCTATAATTCCTGTGTTTAGGGCACCACTGATGGGAAAATGATATCCAGCAATTAATGAAAGGTGATACTGTGTCAACAGATAGGCGGTGGGTTAGGACGTGTGACAGTAATCGTCCATGGCATTCAGGGCATTCGGATCATATGCTTTAAGACATCAGTAAAACACATCAGAACCGCTTCCTCTCTGTGCCCCCTCCCAAGGACCACAGTGAGGGGATTCTAAGGAGGGGAGCTGGGAGGCTGTTTTGCAGCCCTTGGTGCTCTCTGGCAAGGAAACAGGCTGGTAAGGGGCCAGGAGGGAGAACTGCAACACCTTCTCCCCAGTGAATGGATAAATGAAGTTCAAATGCATGAGGGAGTGAATGGATGGGGGCAGCAGCTGTGGGATGTTAGCAGGATGCAGTGGGCTGGTGTGAGGTTTGCTCACCAGTACTTACTGAGTGCTTTTTGGATGGACTTCTTGCAGCAAACTCACAAAACAAATAGTAGAAGCATTGCTGTTAGCTATTGTTCCTGCTCCTGCTTTTCTGCACTGTCCTGGTTTTCATCTATAGGTTGTAAGAGCTTTTTAGAAACATAGCACATCTTTGTGCATAAAATTTGCAGTAGGGATAAAGGCTAAAGAATGTTAGGAGAGATTTTTGTCTTTGGAGACTACCATTGGAGAAATACTATTTTAAAACTCAATCAAAGCTCATTGTCAAGACATCCCATCTCTACCCACTGCTCCTGTGCATTGGAGGCAGGGATTGCAGCTACCAGCTTAAGTCACAAAGCTCAGAACAATGATTTGGGAGCCCTTTTGAGTGTACGTACAACCTGGGGGATCACGGGAAAACCCCTTTTGTGCCTCTTTGGCTCAGCCTGGAAAGCAGAAACTTCAGACAGGAGGAAGCACCTTGAACCACAAATGAACCGTTCTGTTCATTTGAAGGTAATTGGCCAAAACTTGGTATTTTTACTCAGGCAGAGCTCTCACAGAAGCCATTAGGCAGTGTGTCTGAAGAAGGGCAGCAGGTCTTGCTCTGGAGTTATTTATTAGGACCAGCATTTCTGAGTAATGCACATCTCCCTAAAAACAGGCTTCTTGGGAAGGGAGCAAAAAGGGAGACTCGCGTGGAGGCTATAAGATGGTTTACATTCTGTATTAATAATGATTTAACAATCATAAAATGGACAGAAATGTTTAAAAATGAAACGTTTGTTTGTTTGTTTGTTTAAATATTAAACATTGGCATTTCCCCTCCTCCTGATCTTTAAATCCACCTCGAAGGCAGCTGGGGCTGGTTTACAGTCCTTTCTTGCCATCCCTCCTAGGTAGCCTTTTAGTAGCACAAAAACTTCCCTGCAGGAGAGGGTACCAAACAGCTAATCGCAATCGCAAGGGTTATTTCCAAATGTGCGTCACTGTTTATTCCTGTTGAGAGGTGTTCCTCACCTTTTGAACTTTCTGACTGGCAGCACAGGTCATCCAAAGTGTCATGCAGATTGATATTTGTGAGTTCAGCGCAGCACAGAGGGGAATAACCCATTCAGGCCTCCTTGAAAGATCAGTGGCAGCTTCCTTAATTGAATAAGGAGTGACTCAGTGTTTTATGAGCATCTCTCAACACAGTCATTAGTTTTATCAGTCTGAAGTTTTAAAAGACAGCCCTTGTGCAAACAGCCTCTGAGCCAGTGCCAGCTCGCAGCTCTCTTCTGCCAGCAAGACCTTGCCATCGCCGCCAACTGCTAAATCCTGATACTTAGGGAGGGCTCTCTGGGGGGAGAACATTCTCAGCTCCTATGTGATAGCCCTCATGTCTGGGAAAGGGCATGGTGGCTTTATGCTTCTTTGCATTTCCTCTTCTTGGGCGAGTGGAGCAAACCAAACTCTTTCAACTTCGGGCAGCTTTTGGAGCTGCTTGTGCCAGTGCTGCATCTGCAGCTCGGGTCTGCTGGCGTTGCTGCAGCTTCCAGCCTTGCCTCTGCATCAGGGAAGGGGAGCTGGCATCATCCCTGGCTCTGCATAGCGTGGAGCTCCTCAGCAGCGGGCTGCCTTGGCTCTGGGAGCACTGGTGGCCACAGAGCTCAAGTGTGAGCAGGGCTGGAGAGTGACTCAGGGAAGCTGTTGGTGAGTGCACGTTTCTGCTGCTGCCTCATTTGTGCCCTTCTGTGAGCCAGCTAAAAAGAGAGTTTCCTTTAGTCAGCTCCGTAAGGCGCTCTGACCCCCCTCAGCTGTCCCCAGCACTGCTGCTTGAAATAGAGATATGTCTTGAAAACCCCTCATCATAAAAAATATCCCTTCAAGGCATTCTTCCCAGAAGTGAAATCTCTGGGATGTGTTTGGCCAGCCAAGAAGAATCTGTGCAAGAAAGTTCCCACAGTCGCGCTTCCTCCTGAGCCACAGAGCTGGATTTGGACAGACCTCCAGAAACAAAGCCATTTTTAAAGCCCGTTTCTGCCTTCAGGCTGGTTTCCCTCATGCTCACCATTAGGTGTGTTTCTGGGTGACAGGGCAGACTCCCTGGGAGAAGCAATAGGCAGTTGGAATACCCCTCTCCCCCAGCATTTCACTCAGTATATGCTTCCTGACATGTGCGTGAAGGGATGTGATGTGCAGCCGTGCTGCACGCTCCCGGGGCTGCATCTGCTCGGAGCAGGTACCCTGCTCTGCACTGTGGGGCATGCCTGGTCCCTGCCAGGAGGAGAAGGCAATGTAGCTGAAGACAAGTTTGAGTTTGAAGAGCTGGGAAGAAGGCTGCTAAAGCTTAATGTGCTCCATGTCCTGCAGAAAATACATCAGAAATGTGCAGGATTGCAGCTGCCCTCTAACAGGTCTGCGCCTTCCTGCCCAGCCCCTCATGGCTGGGCTGAGAACTCTAAGGGAGTAAAATTGATGGAGTCTGTATTGCTGTCCATCTCGGAATGCCCACCTGGATTAAAAACACCGAAGGATTGAGGTTTGGATTTGCTACAGCTGTTGTGAAGGTTGCAAGGCTTGCAATGGGGGCAGCTTTCCTCCCCAGAATGAGAAGGATGGTCCCAAAATGCTGCATTCTCACACCCAATGAATCCAAGGCTAGAAAGAAGACATCCAACTCCCTGCAGAAGCTGCGCTCAGGCCTCCTGTATTCCTGCAGGAGAATAAATCCTCTGGCTTCATCCACCACCTCATTCCTCAGTGCTGTTTCCAGAAGGTGGAAGAATGCACTCAGGCAACAGCAGCCCAGCTCTGAAGGAGGAGAGGGGCGAAGGGGCAGAATCACTCCCTCACTCCTGTGGAAGTGACAGAGAGCTGCGTGTGTGAAGCATGCACCATCTTTCAGCAGAAAGTTGTTTGTCTTCTCACCCTCAATTGTTAATGACCATGACACGCTAGTGGGAGGCCAGCCAGGACACCCATTCTCTCTCTTTCTAGCTTTCAGATGCTAACTCTGGGATAATGGAATATATGTAGCTTGTCAGTCCAAAATAATAACACTTACAAAGTGGAAATGCAAATTTCCTGTGATATCCCCAAATAGCAGGTGGTATTTCCTGAAGTATTGTTTCTGACCTTCAGGGAAATTGATATTATGAACTGACTGAGTAAAATGAGTACGGTATCAAGCTCCAGCAATTAAAGTAAAACAATGAGGGGATAGTAAACGGTGTAAAGCAACAAGCAAGGGGAGGCTTATATGTGTATATTAGTTGCTGGGGTTTTTCCTGATTCTGTGGGCTCTGTGTATGGTTAAGATGCAGTGATGCTCTTCTCACAGAAAAGGCAATGGCAGAAAGGAAATAGGAGAACACATTTAATGTTAAGTTCAATTGCTTTAAAGGGCACAAGTAAATAATTCCTGGAAGTGTTCAAGGTCGGGTTGGATGGGGCTTTGAGCAACCTGGTCTATTGGAAGGTGTCCGTGGGGTTGGACTTTAATGTCCCTTTCAATCCAAACCAGCCTGTTACTCTATGAAAGGGAATATTCCTAATATTAGTATTATTAAGTAAGTAAATATCAGCTGGGTGACAAGTTAACTCATCCTTGTATAAGTCCAGCAAGGCAGACAGGCATTCACTCGAGCTTGTAACGGGGAGATCAGATGCAAGCGAACTTGTGTTTCTGCTAACTAAGATTTTGCTTTGAAAATCAGTGTGTACCTGGTTACTGTCAGGCAGAAATCACAGTTTTGGTTCTGGTTCTGACAAAAGGATGTGAACTGTTAGGTTTGATGGCTTTCTTGTAGCCTAACTTGTGTCTCATTTGAGCAAAAGCCATCTAATGTGATTGTAGGTATGTAATGCTGTTTTCTCCAGTGTATTCAAAACCAGTTCCTGCCTAAAGCAAAGACTGATAACTGATTTTAATTTACTTCTGAACAGGCATTGCAGCATATTCCTACTTTATACATAACTTTATAGCTGAAAGACCTATATATTTGATACTTTGGCTCACACTGTAGAACCTCCAGGATTGATTTCCTTCAAGTCTTACGCTATCCCACATGCAGTTACTCGTCCTATCAACCCGATGGATTTGAGCTGGGTTCGCTTCTGTGAGATTATTCAAACAAATCTGAGACTTCTAATTATGTGCATCTGGTCTTACTGGGGTTTGTGTCAACTCCTTTAATTTCCCTTGATCATAATTTATCATTTAATTTCTCTGCAGCACATGCACACATGTTCCTGCTATGTAAGGAAATGCTTGTGAAAAAGTAACCCTCTTGGCAGTAGTTCTTATGAGGCAGACTAGCTCTCCCTTATTAAACTAGTGACGTAGGTATCTAACCCTTGATTCACAGATGCTAAAGCCAGATGGGATGATGTGTTTATCTGATGCGACCTCCTGTGTAGGATGGGCCATCAGAGTCTGTCACAAGCAAAGGTGTGCTACAGATTGCTTAGGATTTATGGCCAGAAAGGGATTCCTTCACTTGAATGCAAGTGAGAAACTCTCATAATCTTTTGAGTCATATTTTAAACATGGGGACTGTGATAGAGGTCTAGACCGGTTCCAAGAAACCTGCATTCACTAACATTTTTGACGTTGATGTGCTCTGTGATGAAGCATTTCATCTCTACAGAGCTCACCTTTTGTTAATCTTCCATGTTTGGAGCGCCCGTTCTTCATGTGAGGGATCAGCTGTGCAGCATCTAATGCAGAGACAGTGAACTCCCCTGCCTCTCCCAATGTTACATGAAAATCTTATTGCCCAGAGGCTTTCTGCCTCGCTTGCTGGATTCATTACCTGTTGCCCCAGAGTTGTGCAGTGCCATGGGAAGAAAGGAAAGGAGGAGGGAGCTGGATGAACACTTGCTGGGCAGCCTGGAAATGTCAGCCATGGTGTTTTTCCTATCTTAATAGCAGAGGATGTGGTTCCTTGTGGTTCCGCTGCTGGCTGTGGTACCCAGTCCAGCATGATACAGTTCATGAGCTATTGGAGGGCTACAGGCATCAGAGTACCTGGAGGCACCTGCCATTAGGTCCAGCTCTCAGGTGACATGAGACTGAGAATTACCCCAGGAGCAGCAGGAGCTGAGAAGTGAGTGGTGTTTTGTGCCAGGCAGAATCTGTTCAGGTTGCTGAACTCGATTTTAGTAAAAAAAAAATTAACACTCTTAAGTTGTAAGCCACCTTAGTACGTTAGCACTAAGTTCCTCTCCCCAAGTCTGTAAGAACAGAGATGGACATGATTTCTAGTGTGAGGCATTGAATGCATGACCGAGTTACAGCATTCTGGCTGAGCTTTGGTAAGTATTAGTGATTCCCTGTGCACAGGCTGCTAGCCTGTCCTTATTGCTTTCACCTTAGTATAGTAAGTGTGAAGTGATGCTGTATAACCTGACATCTGAAATAGGCAAAACCCTGTATGTATTCTCTTATTGCCTTTTACCTGGTGGTGACTTTTAAACAGTTTTTTAAGGCAATGGTGTGTTTGTGTCCTTCGACCATGCAGAATGCAGTAGGCTGCTAATATTGAAAGGCGAAGTTGTCTGTTTTGGTTAGTTGTTGCTCATAGATGAAAAACTCGATGTGATTTACATTTTAGACCACAGAAGACATGACATGGAGGAAGAAGTCACGATCATGGGAGGAGCATTGCTGCTTTGAAAATAGCAGGGTTGTGATCTGAGGTTCTGATACATCCATCCAACATAAGAAGCGTCCCGTTCTCTTTGTGCACAAGTGCTGAGAAAGGGGATGTATGTGTCCCAAGTGCTGTGAGATTACATAGGCTAACTAAGAAACAAAATAAATACTTCCAAGGACACCTAGCTGCTGTGCTGGGGTGCACTTTTCTTTCTGATTCACATAGGATGAGTATTTATCTTTGCATGTTACTCCAAAAAGCTGTCATTGGAGGTGGTGGTTTTCAGATGAGATATGAAATCAAGGCTTTGACCGCCTATGGTCATCAGAATTCCCATGACATTTTTCAGAAGAGTTGGGGTTTTGACCTCAGTGTCCTGGCCAAATTCCAATTGGGATAATTACATCCTTTCTTCCCTGCCATGTACACTGGTTGTGCTATTCTTCACCTCCTGCCCCTCCAGCACACTGTCTCGTGCTGTTAAACACCCCAGCAATGTCTGGATTTCAGAGCAGAGTGAAACAAGTGCCTTTATAACGTTCTCTTGTCACTTCAAGTGTTCAAATCACTTTGGGATCTGCAGAGATGAAAAGGATATTCAGAGATAGTATGTATTTAAATACTGTTATTGGTTTTAGTTATCTAATAGAAATTCTTAAGCTTTTCATGGGAAGGTCCATGGTGAACTGAGGAGTAGTATTGGTGTGACCCACCACAGCATCACAGCTCTTCCACCGAATGTCTGAGTTATTTCTATTTCTAAAGGATCACGGTTAGGAAAAATGTACTTGGGGGAAAACAACAAACAAACAAACCAACCCCAAAACAAAATGAATCCACCATGAGTCATATTGATGAAGAGACATACGAACACGTTCACCATGATGGTGTCCACGCACTTGTCAAATTTCCCTGCTTGAAGTTTACCCTTGTCTACTGTGTAACAGTAGGAAAGTTCAGATTGCCAACAGTTCATTCTGTAGTCTTCAGGAGCTAGATGCCCTTGTCTGCATCTGTGTTTTTACAGGATGCTGTTCCGCAAATGCATTATGCATTTTGCTCCTAAAGTCTCCGTGGTTCATTGGCACTCCAAGCCCTTCCAGGAACACAACTCCTGCATACTAATGACTCTCCCAGGACATCGACAGCCCTGTGATTGGAGTGTATTATGGCTGAGACAGGCAGGGAGAAAGCACACTTCTGAGCTTTACTGGCTGGTGAACCTTCAAAATCTTATATGGCCAAACTGTTTTCTAGGGTAAGGCTGGATGATCTTAAGGTCCTTTCCAGCCCTAGCTATTCTATGATTCTATGAAACTAAAGCTGCATCCTCCCTGCCAGAATTATCAACAGTACAAAATTACCCTGCCTCTACTTTTCTTGCCCTTATCCTGCACAGAGGGCAGCAGCCTTCTTTTCCCTGTGCTCTGTCTTCAAGGATGTGTGAATCCTGCTCTTCAGCCATATGATCTCACGTCTACCAGTTGGTCCAAGCACAGGGATCATCATGTCGTGGAATGAGCATGGATTTGAAAGAAGTGTCATCATGTACGAAGTCATGGTTGGTGCTGAGCATCAAGATCTTGAGTACCTCATAAGGGGCCATTCAACCAACCCCAGCCAAAAAAGGCTGAGCCCCATCACCCCATCAGCCCCATCTGAGGGAGGAGATTGGCACAAAGTTGAGCAGGGAGCTATATGGAGCTTACGTGACATTGAGGGGTTCCCCCTGAGGTGCAGAATGTTTGTTGATAATATCTTGATGTGGAGATCTCACAGAAATCCTGGCTTTCTGGAATTGTGATGGTGCCTCTGGAAGACTCATTAAATCATCAGTTCAGGGCTGGCAAAGCAATGTACAGTGGGCAAGATACTGTCTTTTTGACTGAGCGATAGAAGAAAACATAGTATTTGCTAAGCAAAATGGATCTAGACTATATCGCTTTCATGAGCTCTGCGTTTGCTTAACTATAAAAAAAATCTATATTCAGTCATAAAAGACAATTGTACAATGTTGAATGAGCAAAATAATAACCACAAATTGCTAAGGGCACGTGCCAGCAAGGGCAGACAAGAATTAAAGTGAAAAAACATGGCTGAAAAGGCCACATATTTATTAGCATAAATGCATCTAACTATCCCCAGAGGCAGACATTCCTGGGAGGTGATGAGAAGCAGAGGCATGGGCAGCTCCTTATCCCATCACTGTCCCCAACCCTTTTGAATGGCTTGTATAGCAAACAGTGATGTCCTGGCTGTGCTGCTGCCAGCGCTGTCTAACCACAAAGCTGAAGCAGACCTGCTTATGCAGAGATTGCCATGCTGAAAAATGGTTTGAGTTCCTCAGGAAGAGTGCGTGTTCCCCGCGGACCCTGCTGTCATCAGCCTTGAATGGCAGGTTGTTGCTCTGCTTCAGGGTAGGGGTGTAATCCTCTGCTCCCAAGGCAGTACTCTCCCAGGGCCTTCCTATTTCTCTCTTCCTTTTTTGTGATCTGAGGAAATGAAGCATTCCCATAAAGACTACAAAATGTCTTTGAACCTCCAATCTAAAAAACCCACTGGTACCTGAAAACAGTCTTTCTAACCAAATTTTGCAATTACTCTCTATAAAACACCACAACCCCCCAAAATATGTCAGCAATGCACACCAAGAAGCATAGAAGAAGCCAAAAATGTGACAACAATACAGCCGTCTTGTGAGCATTGGTGGACAAAGAGAAATATGAGTAAGGTATTTCTTTGTGTTTCCTTTCAGTTCCTTGCACATAACGGGCAGTGCGGAGATCTCGCCCCCATTTGTGTTCAAGTAGGGAAGGTGGTGTGTGTTTGGTCCCCTTCTTCCCCACCATCTTTCCCTGCTGCTCTCATTCCTCCATCCTATCCCTTTGGATCTTTGCCACTATGCAACCCAACCAAAACTTCCCAACACGGTTCCTTACCAACCAAAGATTTCCAGAAGCTCCTGAGAGTACACATGCTGTCCCAAGCCATACTGTTGTTTCCTTACCTCTCCTCCAGTTGCTATTCTTCCTTCGCTGATGGCCTCCTTGCAGGCCACAGGGTTTGCCTGGGACAGCAGTGAGCTCAAAGAAACCTTTGGTGTCCTTGGGGCTTGACTCAATGCACAACCCGTGCTCCCTGGCTCCTTTCTCAAGATAAAGCCTTGCTTGAGGCTGGTCTGGGCAGTCCCAGGCATGGAACATGGGGATATTTAGGTGCCTGGCAGTGGCCTGGTGAGTGCCAGCAGAAAGACTTTGTTCCACACCATCAGTAGCTCTCACACCTGTTAAATGTACAAGGGTGCCCTTGGCCCCGTTGCTGCCAACGCTGAGCTGATCTTACATCTGCCTTTAAGTGGTCTGGTGCTAACATAATACCTGATCTCACAGAGGTGGCTTATGTTCAGCTAGCTGCAAATCAAGCTTCTGCTACCCGGTGTACCTAGTTCCCAGAAAAGATATGTCTCTCTGTGCCAAATGCAGCAGTGTTTGGAGGCCAGCTATCCTTCTTCATCCAGCAAGCAGCTTTCACTTCTGCTGCCAGGACCACCTAGCCGCAGATGCTGCCAGCTAGTATGTTGGCACGTCCCAAACCACATAGGTTCCAAGCACAATAAAATGTGACTAGGTAGGAGGTGGATGCATTTACCTCTTTGGATAGACTCTGCAAGTGGTTTGAACCAAGGGCAGAATTTAGCCAAGGATTTAGTCACGAAAAATCAGGGTTTGTCACTTAAGCAACAGAAGCAACAGAATATGGAAGAGTCACCAGGAACTGAGGGTAAATATTGAGCAGTCCTATTCTGCACAATGACCTGGGTTTGGTAGAATGTTCACAAGCCCTTCCTAGCAACCACAAAGGCAGGCTGCTTTCCAAGTTGCGAATGGAACTCTGTGAGAGAGGAAACCACGTTAAGCTGTACTGGGGAGCCCACTGTAGTAGGGTGCTCCAGGCGCTGCATTCCTGATGTGCTATCAGGTTTCAGTACTATTATGAAGAAAGCTGCAGGGGATTTGCATGCATACCTAACACACATACCTTTGATGTTCACATTGTTAGGTCAAAGCAACAAATAGGATCTTCAGATCAGATGTAGCTTCCAAAAGGCTATTAAATAAATGCAGCTAGACAGTCAAGTAATTGTCCTGTAACAACTACAGTCAAATCTCTCCTAGGCTGGGCTGAATTTAGAGTCTGTCCAGGGACGTAAATAGAACCACTCCAAAATTACACCAGGATTATCAACATCAGAATCTCCGTCTCCCTCCCTCTCTTCCCACTTCTCTCTCTTTCAGAGCAAGGGAAGCACGTGTGCAGAGACACTATTCATATTTCTGCCGCTGTTGAGAGGCTGACCATAGGATACTGTAGACTTTGACTTTGCGATCTTCTATTAAATGAGTTCTTGCTAAATAGAAGAGAAAGTTGTTTTGCTACCATCTTTTAAAATGTGTTCCCATGTCATGCAGATTTCACAATGAGGAAGTTGCTAGTAATGACTGAGTGGTAAAAGCACACCAGAGATGCAAGGCAATGCAATGGGGTTTTTTCCTGCTTTGCAAGGAGTGCCTACCAGTCATGCCTTTGGACATAGCGAATGTAATTTCCATTTAAAAATTAACAGTACGAGCTGAGTTCTCTATTTAGCATGCCACACACCAGAACGATCCCAAAATATATCTAGCCAGGAAGTGGGTTAATTACAGCAACTTGCCACCAAACCCCTGCTATATTTCAAGTACATTGAAAGTGTATTTCTGGTTTGGACACTGACTTCTTTATGAAACTGTGCCAGGATGTCAGCAGGCTCTGGTGGGACTCTAGCAGACACTTTTAGCAGCATCAGCTTCCTGGAGGCACTAATAATTATCAAATCTGTTCGATAGACAGACAGCCATCAGACATCTGTATATCCCAGACGTACAAAAACCATGTGGCTACCAATGAATCTGCTCAGACAAAGAAGCTCAAGAGAAGTGCCTGAGGGCAGATCCTCAGCTGCAGAAAATCAGTCAGGCACAGTCGATTGGCCTGCCTTGCACTGTGTGCCTTTTCTTTGGAGGAAAACCCTGCCCAGCCATTACAGGGCATTGGGAGGTCACAGAGGCAATGGACTGTATGGGAAAGGGAAGCTCCTGCAGTAGTTTCAGGCTGGGCCTGGGGAGGACCGCATGAGCTTGGTACAAGATGCTTTACATCTCTGGAAGAGCAGAAATGCTGTGCAGTAGAGGCTGCTTAGATCCCTCGTGTCCTTACCCTAATTTGTGCAGACGAGGGGACAGGTAGCTCTTTCTAACAGGATGTAAAGTTGTGTCTGTGCTCAGTGAGCTGAACAGTGCCTGGGCACAGCCTCCATGTCTGCAGTCATCTGTGCTGAGCAGTTTGAAGCCTCCTCTCCTTCACACCATCTTCTGCCACCCAACATGGTACCCACATGCGGCTAAGGAAATAGCACAGCCTCCAGGCTCTTCCCTGAAGGCACTGTGGAAGAGAATGTGTACAGGAGGAAGAAAGGCAGCATGGATGCAAGCCAGGCTGTGGACCTGGGCTGGATTGTTTTCTCATGTAGGTTAAGTCTGCTGATCACGTCCTCTTGTACCTGCCTTTACATAGTGCCTGCTCTGATGCTCTCCTCTGCTGGTTGAGGTGTGCCTTGCTAAACCATGAAGCACAATCTCTGGAGGCAGCAGCACTTTTAGCATGCAGATAAACTGAAGAAATATGCCACAGGCTGCCACTGGAAAATACCCAAGGGGGGACACTGGGATTTATTGGCTTGAATTACTGCCTTCAAGGCAGCTTGAATGGCTACCTTTGAAGAGTCGTGAAGGTGCCCAATGGCTGAGGGAAGTGAATGTTGTATTTGCACTGGTATTTTCCTTCAATAAGTGAAGGAAAGTGCACTGAAAAAGCGCATCTCTGCTCTGTGGTGTGGCCATTGCAGCATCCTGGTGGTGAAAATGTGGGGCAGAGGGTCGAGTGGCCACCTGACTGCTGGGACACTGTGGAGCAGTTTGCCCCTTGTTTTACATCACTGCCACTTCAGTTGTTTTTCCATCCCTGCCTATAGGCTTGGGCCTGTTGTTGGAAAACCTTTCATAGACCTGGGAATTAATTGGACTGCTTCTGTCTAAGCCTGTAGTGCTGAAAATAGGCTGTGCGTGTTTTCCAGTCTCAAAATGACACAAGGACACTTATCAATGAATGAGTGAAGTGTAAGGTCTTTGTGACCTTGAAATGTGGAGGAGAATAAATGTAGAAGACCAGAAAGAGAAGTGTTACCTGACAACAGTTATATTTTGAGCAAAATCCCTGAAGTTCAGTGCTCACTTTCCAAACAGAAGCAGATTTTGCAGCAGGTTTTCTGGTTTCTGTTGTTTCTCTGGATGCCAGGGCAAATTTCAGGGGGATTCGGGAGCTCCTCACAGTCAGGTCTACAAATGAGTCATAGAATCATAGAATAGTCAGGGTTGGAAAGGACCTTAAGATCATCCAGTTCCAAGCCCCCTGCCATGGGCAGGGACACTTCACACTAAACCATGGGTACACTGATGACAGTCCTGCGGCTCTGATCAGCTCCACGCAGCCACCCTTAGTGGTACCACCAGGAATGGCCTCTGGCGCAGGAACTGCCCCTGTTTTTTCAGTCTATATGGCAGGAGGAGCCGGAGCAAGAAGAGAGGGAAGACTTTAAAACAAAAGTTGGAACCGGATGGTAATGCGATATGGTGCGTTTCACCTCCAGGTCATCAATTCAAATCAAGGCTGTTTAGTGGTGACCCAAAATCATTTCCACATGGGCCAGAAGAAATGCATGGTGAACACAGGGGTTGCTGTATCCAAACAGACAAGACAGTCTGGAGATAAACGGTTGCACAATAGTTATTTGTCTGGAGAAGTCTGCGAGGTATAAAGCTAAGCAGTTTCTGATCCATTTATATCCCTGAATCATGAGGGCTTGGATTCATTGCAAATAACTTATAGTTTATTTCTGCCTACTAAAATGTAGGTTTGGGGTTTTTTTCCCCCCTGTGCTTTAACTAAGAATAACTGGAACGTCCCATTTGGCTTTCTCAATAGTCTGTCTGTGTATGGAGTTATAAATAGACAGATACGTATGACGTTTGCCAGACAAAGAGCCAGCTCGTGTTTCCTTAGGTGCGTATCAAGAAAACCTCAATGCTGGACTGTGTGCTAGAATTATTCTGAAAGGCAGGAATTGCTTCGTGATACTTCAACAGAAAAATACAAAGGTGCTGAACTTCAGCTGAGCAAAACTCACCAGGAAAGCTTATCAATGATAATAAAATAGCAGGGGAACACAACAGAGCAGCAGTGACTCTAAAAAGCAGTCAGCAACCACGGATCCTCCTGCTGCCAAACTGTATTGATTTTAGCTAAGTCTGACAATTGACACTTTGCTTGTGGTATTGAACCACTGATACAAAGCCCATTAAATGGATATTTCATAAGCTGCACTACCCTAAATGTTCTAGGGTAATGTAACCAATGCTGGCTGAAACATTATAAAAGTTAATAACATTATCAAGAGCACTGAAGTAACAGCTACTGTGCTTTGAATTTTGATTATATCCTTGGTAAACTCAATGGGGTATTGTGCTTGCAGATGAAGTTCAGCTAGCAGATGGAGAAAAATAAAGGGGTTTCCTTTCCTGTTGTAACCATTCAATTTGTACTTAATAAGACCAGTAATGGTTGATTATCCCACCTGTAATGGTGGGATGTCCTCCGTGAGGAAGGTTTGAGCAAAGCAACTGAAAAATGAATAGGTTATATGAGTGTAAAAGAGAGCAGGATTTGACTTTTGATCCGTTCTTGTCACAGTTTTTATCCTCTCAGAGCATCAACCCATTGCAAATTTGGCAACTTTCAGATATTTTGTAGTGAAGGTAGCTTTCTAGAAACAAAACATGTGGGATCCTAACCCTGCTGAAGTCAGTTGTTTGACTTCCATCGGGTATATACAGACCTGACTGAATTCATGTGCTTGGTGCCTGAATTTCCTGGCTACCAAAAGAGCAGTGTTTTGAATTGGCCAATTAGAATATAAAATTTTGTTGCCAATCAGCTATTAAAAGTCACTTTGTATACTTGGAAGACTCTGATGCTCTGTGCTCTCCTCCACAAGTGGAATAGAAGTACTATTTACTTTGTCATCAGCTGAAATTATTGGTGCAGCTCCTGAGATCTTGCAGAATTTTCCAGCATCAGTCGGGGGAGGTCAGTTTAATAAGCTGATAAATATTTTTTGAATGACCTGACTTTGTATTTGGTATTAAAAACTCCGAGGAGTGCCAAATAGAATAGAAAATAAAGACTAAAAGTTCCACAGATTTTGCCAAAATTCTCCACAGATTACTATTAGCTTCATTTATGAGACTGCACAGAGAACTGCGAAATCTCCTTTGAACTCTAAGGGCCAGATGGTTTTGCTGTTAGATCCTAATGACCCACAGCAGTGTGCGTACACAGACACCACGGTTGCCAGTTGACTGCAAACATGCATTCGAAGCAGGAGAATTCATGACCTGTGCTTCCAAAATACCAGCCAGTCCTGCTTGGATGAAGGGGACATCTTCCCCTTGCTTTTAATGGGGTGAAAGATAGTTTCTACAGCAAGCTTTGAGCATAACTGCGCTAGAGGAGTGAATGACAGGCACACCATCCCACACAATCCTGCTTGTGGTCATGAAGCTGAAAGTAGTTTTTTGCCCAGAGGTGAGGGCTCTTTTGCAGGCTGCATTGTATCACTGTAGTGGAGAAGATAGGGAAAACCTGGACTTGAACCAATTAAAGCTGTAGGGCAGAACAGTAGTTCCTCTGCTGTCATATGGAACTGCTTGGAAGACATGATTTATTTTGGATTATATTGGGCTCAACTGTTATAATATGAACTTCCTGATTTTTCGAGGATATGTAGACAAAAAAAGACTATATGCGGTTTTACTCATCTTTTAATTTAGAGCTACAAGTGTTTGGGTGACCTGTGAAACTATTTTAATGATTTCTGCACAACGCTGATCTGTCAGCACTATGAATGTCATCCTAACTGGGTATTGATTTCCATCATGGCCATTTAGTCTCACCAGGAGAGCTACGTCCACGTGAATGTCCTTCTGTGTCAAACAGCGGGAATAAAAGAAAATCACTGTTGCCAAGAATCATCAGTCAAACATCTTCATAATACTTTGTTTGAAGAGGAAGGCACAAACACAAAATCTGGGGGTGCTGTGAGTGTGCCTCTTGCCCTTGGAGCTTCAGGCGCAAATGATTTGCATTCGAACCAGAGCTTTTATCTCTGATCATTAAAAATGTGCCCCAGCATTTCTCACCCCAGTTGGCATAGACTTACCCTTCTCCTGCCTTATTCTTATAACTCTGTGAAAAGTAACAGGGTAAGAAGTACTCCAATGAATGAGAAGTGTGACAGACTGAGTTTGAAACAACCTCTGACCGCTGTTACAAGATGATTATAGACTCATCACGTGAGGCTGCCCGTTTGTTCCTCTGTAAAAGGCAAAGGAACTGTTTGACCAGTAACTGTGTAGGCCATAAGGATGAATCTATGATACTGACAAAGAGTAAAGTATCAGAATTTGAAAATCAAATGGGGTATGTGGTGACAGAGGAGGAGTGGGAGAAGTGTCTTGTAGGCTATAAACAGTTGAGCTTTGAACATCCAAAGCTTACAGCAAAGATGAAACTACCCAAACCTTCGTGTGCTTCCTTCATTAGGTGCGCTAGGTCTTATTTGCTCAAAAGCAGAACTCTTATCCTGAAGTTTTAAATCATTATCTTTTGCTTTAGCTCACACATGCCTAATAGTTTAAACATGGCAAAAGAAACCCTGCTGTATTTTGAATTTGGTCTTGTATGGTAGGCATTTCAATGACATGATTATAGGGGTTTTCTAACACTGTCACGTGTTCTTTCTGTCTCATACAGGTTTAAGAAAGTGACTTAAGGTTGACTTGTACTTGAATGTAATATAAAAAAGCCCTGAAGTTTGCATTCAGGTGTGTGGCATTTCAGCAGACACACGTTCTTCTTACAATAGGTGGGTTTTAAACAGGATGAAAGTAAAATGTGAAAGTCCTGTGTTGCACAAAGCTCCCCTTACATCTGATCACTGACACAAGTAAGGGAGCCTCTGTCAGAGCAAAATAAGGTCTGGCATCTTACTCTTCAGGCTCCTGAGGAGGATATGTAATAGTTCAGGGCTCTTGTGTCCTGTGTGCAACTTCATTTTGCTCCTTAGCTCCTCTTTAGAGTCTCTTGTCCTTGGCTTTTTTATGGTTCCAGTCTTTTCCATAACCAAGACAGATTTTCTTTCCAGCTGGTTGAACACGCAGTTGCAACACTCTTTGGAATCAAAGATGTTGCCCTTGAAGCCCTGAAAAGATCTTTTAACTCAGTGAACACAAAACTTAGCGTTTATGTTTATACTGTGTCAAGGTTTCCAAAGGCATCACATCCACTACAGTTAAAGAGATGAAAGGGGGTGCACACTTCCATCCCTCTGGTCTGGGGTGACCCGACTGAGTGAGCGCTTTCAGTCCCCGCAGGACTGGCTGTGGCTGGGTTTGTCTGGGTTCATCCAGGTAGCTCTCTCAGGCTGCAGCAGGGAAAGCGATGCTCCTGAAAGCCAGCGCTTGTCGTGGGTTCAGCATCCACAAGCTGCAGCCCTCGGTGTGACACGGGTGGGCACGGCTCCCAGCGTGTCCATGGGATGCAGCGTTCGTGCCGGCTGAGGGGCTGAGCTCTGCTTTCCAGCTTTCATAGCAGTGCTGCTTCCATTTAAGGGAGAAAGCAGAACACACTCTGAGCTCCAGATCCCGAATCCAGGGGAAACCTTGCCAGGGAACACTCGACGGGAAGCACTACGATAGCGAAGGTCTTGAATGACTAAGATCCTTGAAAGCCTTGGTCAGTATCAGAGACAGTTTCCAACTGGGCAAAGTACAATATTTTCCCTCTGCTTTTTATGAATGGCTGGATGGGATTGTGCTGGAGTCAGAGTCCTCTGCGAAAGCCATTCATAAAAATAACGACAAACCAAAACAAACACACACACAAAACTTGGTCAGTCCAGTCCAGAGCCACCGGGTGCCAGAGGCTGGGAAAACATGCTGGCAACTCGAGCCCCAGCTATCACTGAAAGTATTCAAGGGGCTTTCTGGTGGTCTGAGAAGTATGAAGTGCTGTGTAGAAGGGCAGCTGGTAGAATTACTGTGACACATACTAGGCAGAAAGCCAGAGCTGGCCTTGTTTCAGACATTGTCTTTCCTCTCATTGAAGTGTCAGGACCTAATTCATGGAAAATTTGGTGAGTTGGCAGCTCTTTCAGAAGATCTCATTGAGCTACAGTGTGTGAGAGTCACATGAATGCGGAGTGCACTGCCAAAAATACATGGGGATTTCTGAGCAGGAAAAAACAGTCAGCCTCGAAGAATGTCTGTGGGTTTCGTGTGGTTTGAGAGTAAACACATGCACAGGTGTAATCAGCAAGCAAAAACAGAAAAGGAAGCAGCAAAGCACCAGTGGCAGATTACTGAAGAGCTCAATGAGTTCTGTGATTACAAAGGATTTCTTTGAAACAAATCATTGCTTTGTCCAGGGGCAGAAAATGTCCATTAATGAGTTCAGGGCTTGCAGTCCACCTGGAGAAGGCATCAGTAAAATGTGTGCCTTGGTGATAGCTTCTGCATTGCAAGGGAATTTAATGGGGAAGAGAAGGATCCACCCTGAAGTTTAAAGACGGACCCAGTCATCACATAGGGGAGGGGGTTCTCATCGTTGTCTGAGAGCAGAACTTGGAGCCTGGGGCGCAGACACAAAAACACAACAGCCATAGGATTCCACTGAATTAGAAAAAGACTGAAAATAAACAAAGCGTCTCTTGTTAAAAAGGGACACTTGTGGTGGGCAGTCTGAATTGAATCAGTTACATTTAATTTACATGTTCATTGATCCTTCCCACTGAAATATTGCTCCGAAAGGCCAGTTACACTAAACTGCTTATTCAGAAATATTCCAGTTATTTCCTACTACACTGTCATGAAAATTAGGGTTTTGGCCATGCAGAGGGACCGCATGTTGGCTTCTGCCCAAGAGAGGCACTAAACTCAGGGCTAGGATTAGGAACAGGCAGGAAGGAAGGGCAGGAAGAAAATCATTGAGTGCAATTCATATACTTTGAAAACAGAAAGTCAGGGGGAGGGGAGAGAGGCTGCAGCTTTGCCCCACTAAAGTAAGAAAAGCCCTTTTGTGCTCACGGTGTCAGGATTTCATCCTTTATCTGTGGTCTTATTGTTCCATGCTGCTCCTAGCACCCACAAGGGTTGTTACACCATCTGGGTAGTGGTGGTGTACGTTAAATGTGCCCGTATTAGTTCTCTATTTGGTACTCCTCCTCCTTCCCCAGGGTGAGGCGAAACACACTGGCACCTTGGTGGGTCTTCTGACTCTTGTGGGGACCACGTTTCCCATTCCCAAGTGGGAGCAGCCAGGAGGGAGACTTGCTGAGGAGCCCTTGGCTGTACCACCAGGTCCTGCACAGGCAGGTGGGCACAGCCAGTGGCTCTCCATGCAGCTAGAGATCTCAAACCAGCACTCCTGAGGGCTGAGGCCACTGCCTGCCCCAGCCTCCTGGCTTTGGCAGGGATGGCTTTCATCAAGTGGGAAGCCCTGGCTTGGAAATGGGGTTATGTGTCCCTCATCTCTCTGTCCAAGCTGTGCTCCTGCTTATAGAATCACAGAATAGTCAGGGTTGGAAAGGACCTGAAGATCATCCAATTCCAAGCCCCCTGCCATGGGCAGGGACACCTCCACTAAACCATGTCACCCAAGGCTCTGTCCAACCTGGCCTTGAACACCGCCAGGGATGGAGCATTCACCACTTTCCTGGACAACCCATTCCAGTGCCTCACCACCATCACAGTAAAGAACTTCTTCCTCATATCCAATCTAAACTTCCCCTGTTCTAGTTTGAACCCGTTACCCCTTGTCCTATCACTACAGTCCCTGATGAAGAGTACCTCCCCAGCATCCCTATAGGTCCTCTTCAGATACTGGAAGGCTGCTATGAGGTCTCCACACAGCCGTCTTTTCTCCAGGCTGAACAGCCCCAACTTTCTCAGCCTAGCTTCATATGGAAGGTGCTCCAGTCCCATGGTCATCCTCTTGACCCTTCTCTGATGGCCAAGGGGAGGGCTTTGCCACAGTGGGACATTCCACTCATAGCTGAAAGTGGTAAGAGAGTGAACAGCATCAGTGGAGACAACAAACTCTAGTGACAAAATTAGGCCGCTCTTACAGTCTGATAAGCGGTGCAGTGAAGTAAATCTAGCAGTACCATGGAAGAGCTGAAAGATGTAACATGCTAAATTAGATTTCACCTTGGTTTTAATTATACAGACTTAGCATACTGCTCTGAATCAACAGTAATCTGAACTACTTCAGAGCAAGGTCATAGATAGGTGTAGGAGGGGCTGGGTGTGAGAGCTGGGTATGTTCATCACTCCGTCTTTGAACGTGGCCTTTGCCTGTGTTTTATTTCCATTGCTGAAGACATTTTTCCTGCCATCTGTGAAATCACAGTCAAGTGACCTCAATGAGTTTCTCACCGTGCTCTTGTTTTACTTTTCAGCCTCAACAAGTGGTTCAAAAGAAGCCTGCTCAGGTAAGAAAAGCTAATTTAAATTCTTAGACTAATTTAAATGAAATAATTCTTCTGTATTTAACTGGGTCTCCTTTACTGTAATGAATGAAGGGAAATGCATCAATCGCTTGAGCTGGGGGACAGCTGTTGGCTTGCTAGGCAAAATCACCAGAATAATTCATGCAGTGGCCCTTGGGAAGGAGAGGAGGAAGCGGTAGACAGTGCTTGCTTGGTGCTCTTTCTGCAGAGGCCACCTTGCTGTGATAATAGGCTGAACTTGGTAACTGGACTGGATCCATCATAAAGGCTAACGCATTTGACCTTTTTCTGTTGGATTGTATTATTCCTCTTTAACACCCTTGGACAAAGTGCAACTCACAGTGCATTATGAAAGTGGTCAAACACTGCGTTTACAGTTGCCTCCATTTTCTTTCCCCAGCCTGCCCTGTGTTAAAAAAAACCCCAAATTATAACGATGCCACTTCTTTATATATGCACTAGCAGAGAAAAGACTGTGGGCGTGGGACCAGGTCCATCACTGCTTGGCAGAGTCCATGGGCTGTGCTGCTGTACCCCTGTGCTCAGTCAAGAGCATAAAAGGTCCATTGCTTTTCTAGAAAAAGGTCTGCTTTCAGAAGGGAGTAATACCTCTGCTTTTCTGCCTTATGGTTTCAATACATTATTGTACAGTGTACATTATTGTGTGACAATAACAGTAATCTGAATTAGGAGCTGTTACATAAGAAACAGAAAACATCCTAGCTGCGAGTTGAAGGAGTGAAATGATGTAGCTCTCCAAAGCATGTGCAGGAATCAGGTTTCTACAATAAAAAATCAATACAGTTGCAGCAATGGTGAATCCATGGCATTGGCAATAGCACTGATGTCTCTCCAAATGGCAGAAATAAATGCAGTAGCATTTTCAAGTGATGTAAGTTTTGCAACGAGAGGCAATGTCTTATATTAGTCCAGCTTATGCAAGAAATACACCATCGGTCTCCAAGGACTTACCGTCTGTAACCTTCGGACTACCCCACACAATTCAAAACACACCAAATTGTTCTAATAAAAGGTATTTCCTCTCCCTGGTCTCGTTTACATCCTTCAACTGCTACAGCAGCTATCGGGCTATTCCTACTGCAGCATGGTAGTAAATCTGCCAGTGGGCACAAGGCCAGTCATCTCCTCTGTGGCACCTGAGAGACAGGGAGGCTTAAACCCTTCTGTGCGAAGGAGGCCAGATCTGGGAGGCAAAGACTCCCAGGAGGTGGTTCATGTTGCAGTTTCCTCTGGCACGTAGCAGAGCTCATACCCGCTGGGGTCAGCAGGATGAAGGGGTCTAGAGCTAGTTGCTGTGCCCGCAGCCTGGCTTGGTGGAAGCCATTGCTGCCGATGGCACATGTGGGGCTGTGAGGTCTCCAGTCTCCATGGGCACTTATTCCTGCAAGTGTTTTGTTTGAACAGTAATCAAGTGCAAGCCTTAGTGCAAGAGATGAAGAAATGTCTGCATCTGAGGCTGAGCTGCGGTGTGGGAGGACAAAGAGGGAACCTGGGACTCTTTCTTTTGGTAGCAGAACAAAGTAGTGACAGGTTTAATTGATGGTGAAATGATGTAGGCATTCAAACTAAAGCACCACGGTTCCCTGTGTGGATTTTCCTGTCCCTTCTTTCCCGAAGCAGTGATTCCAGTGGGGATGCTGGAGGGTGTTTCAGCCAGACGGATGCAGCCACTGCTGCACTGAGCCTTGGCAGCATCTCAGTGATCAGAGGCAGAGAGAAAAGGAAGCCCTTTGGCATTCCCATTAGGAATGGAAATGTTTGTATAGAAAACGAGGAGGCATGGAAGAATGCATGAAAGGAGAGAGAGGCCTTTTTAGAAATCCCCAGTCATCACAGCAACCGGTGAAATGACACTCTTTAAATTGTTTGTGTGCTGTGTCTTCACTCAGGGAGCATTGCTTTTGTTTTCAGTCCTTGGCCTGAGGGATGTTCAGTGAAATCGTTGACATGTCTTTAACCCTTTCTGGTTTTAATAGGCCACTCTCCCATGCTTACCTTAACACAACATTGAGGTTTTGCTGGGTGTGGGTACGTGGCAGAGAACAAAAACTATCGCTGTGAGCAAGCGCTAATGGCAGTGTCTTCCTGAGGCTGAAAGCAGGAGGTAAAGCAGTGTAATTCCTGGGACAGTGGTCGGGAAGTTCGTGTTGCTGGGTTTCATTGAAGTCCAGTTGTCTTTCTCCGATTTCTTTTTACACTGCTGAATTTCCCTTTAAAGGAGGGAGGTTCAGACTCAGAATTCAGACAAGAACATGAGCTCATGCAGGCTTCCTAATCTGAGCTGTCTAAGGAAATAGTGATAAATTACATAAACATGGGGACTACATGGAAGTTCATGGAGGATAATGTAAATCTTACACTACATTCAGAGGAATCTCTTCCTTTTCCATCTGTTTCCTTCAAAATATCCTCCCAGATGGCTTTACCATGTGGCAGTCTGGACTAAGTTAGAAGTGTATCCTTTCTTCATCAGTGGGGACTGTTACACTTGAGAACGGCTATGTGATAGTGAGCGTGATACCCCAGCCTTCTATGGTAAAGGCAGCAGAAACTCTCGGTCAGGCTTCATCCCCCAGTGCTTTCCTGTGCTTTGAATTTTTGGTGTATTCTCGACACTTTCAGTGAGCATCAGTTTACATCACCATTACTCTCACTACTGCTGCTTGAGAGGTAGGCTTGTTCAAACCTCATGAAGTTCATTCAGCAAGGCCAAGTGCAGGGTCCTGCACTTGAGTCAGGGCAATCCTAAGCTCAGATGCAGGCTGGGCAGAGAATCAATTGAGAGGAACCCTGAGGAGGAGGACTTGGGAGTGTTGGTTGATGAGAAGCTCAACATGATCTGGCAGCGTGCACTCACAGCCCCGAAGCCAGCTATAAGTAGCGTGACCAGCAGGTCAAAGGAGGCCTCTTGTGAGAGCCCACCTGCAGTCCTGCATTCAGCTTTGGAGCCTCCAGCACAAGAGGGATGTGGAGCTGTTGGAGGGAGTCAAGAGGAGGCCATGAAGATAATCAGGAGGCTGGAGCACCTCTCCGATGGAAACAGGCTGGGAGAGCTGGCATTCTTCAACCTGGAGAATGGAAGGCTCCAGGGAGACTTTAGAGCAGCTTCCAGTGCATAAAGGGAGGCTACAAGAAATCTGGAGAGGGACTTTTTACAAGGGCATGAAGTGACAGGACAAGGGAGAATGGCTTTAAAATTACAGAGGGTGGATTTAGATTAGATATAAGGAAGAAATTCTTGATTATGAGGGTGGTGAGGCGCTGGCACAGGGTGCCCAGAGAAGCTGTGGCTGCCCCATCCCTGGCAGTGTTCAAGGCCAGACTGGGATGGCCCTTTGAGCAACCTGGTCCAGTGGAAGGTGTCCCTGCCTGTGACAGGTAGGTTAAAACAGGATGATCTTTAAGGTCGCTTCCAACTCAAACCATTCTGTGATTCTACGATTCTAGTGCCTGTGCCTCTTGGGTTTGTGTCATATTTAAAAAGAAGCAGAAAGTTCAGATAAAATGCTCATTTTACAAACAACAGCTCAGCCCCCATCACTCTTTCCCTGATTTTAAGCATCATGCAGAGCTCCGTCATGCTCTAAATCTCTTTTTGAATATCTGCTGTCCAGTTTAGGGCCATACAGATGCCTGTATAAACCTTTGCAACATCTTCAAACATCCCCAGAGCACTGAGGATTTACCATCACACAGACGGTAAATGCAGCAGTAAAAGCCACTGGAAATCTACATGCCCATATCTTATATAAATATATATATATACATTTATATCGTATTTAATATATAAATAAGTATGTATCATATATCTCTCATATATAAATTCTTTGGTCTGTACACATCTTTGTGATGATCACTGACTCATACCGTCACACTTCCTTGGGAAAACGAGGAAAAGATAGCCAGCCTAACTACGTGACACTGGTAAGTTTAGCACTGTCATGGAAATATGTGCCTAAACCTCAAAACCAAGGCATTCCTTTGAAATGCTGCTCTGTCTCTAAAGAATGACAGCCAGATCTTACAACCATGATGCAGGAATATTCTTACCGAGGTGTGTAGGTAAATAGAAACATCTCAATTTCCCTACTTTTTAAGCAATGTGTAGCAGCTGTAGACTCAGCCATATGGGGGAGTTACACTCATAAGTAATACAAAGGAAATAGATATCTTTAGGAAAACATCATGAAAGCTATCAGAGTTTTCTGGAAACAGGACATGTTTTATTTTTATCATTCTGGAGAGAAGAAATACTGTGAGTGTAGAACAGCCCTTTGAAAAATCTTCTTATAATCTCTTTGGGAGGTCTATGCAAATCTCAAATCCTTTGTATCTGAGTCTGGAAGACAGTGTTATCAGTTGAAAGACATTCAGAAAAGTAGACATCAAGTGTATGTAGAAAGGTGCACACAAAAAAGTGGACAGAAAAAGTACACCAAAATGGACAACGTGTACTTTGGCATCTAATGCCAAATATACTAGATGCTTTTAAAACGATGATCAGAAAGATCAAACACAAACGATCAAATCCAATAAAAGCTAAAAAGAAAAGCCTAATTTTGCATAGGAAAGAAAATGCAGATTTGCTGTTGGGTTTTTTATGTTGCTCATTTCTAAATCTTGGTATCAATAAGGTTACGCATGTTAATTAGTCCTTATATATAAATATATGCACACTCTCAACCACAAGTTATATATGTTCCCCAGCTGCATCCATCACCTATGCCTACTCAATGTAGAACACAGTAGGGCTCTGCAGCCCAGGAGCTACATCTGTGATTCACACATTCATATGCAGCCCAAAAGCAGCAGACGGTGAGCAGAGCCGAGCCTGGGACCCTTGGTGGTTGTATGGCAGGTCTGACGCACTGGGACATGCATCAGGCGCATGGTGCACATGCTTCATCACCTCTCTGTGCTGTGGAATAAATCTTCGCTTCCACATGCTTCAGGCATTCTGTGGATTTATTTTTGCCCTTCTGGGAAATCTCAGACAGAAATGTGGTAGAAATACTCCAGAGATACACTTCAGTAAGCTGAAAGAAGCTTCCAGTGTCACAGGCATGCGACAGCAAAGCCTTCGCACCCAAGTAGGTGCACATGCCACTGTCCATGCCCCTCCTTGCAGCCTTACTCAACTGAGCCTTGGCTGTAGAAACACTGAAGAACTGCCCTGGAGGTTGACCTGGTGCCTCAGTTTGTTGTTCATCCCAATGCATCCAGCAAGCCGTGTTCTGTGTCATGTACTCTTTCTGGTTTTCCTGATACAGGGAGTCAAGAAGTTGTCAGATCCCAGAGGTAAAACTGTATTTTTCAATGATATGCGGAATTTTATGCTTCAGTGTAGGGTGAGTGCATGTGTGTTACATACCCCACTCCAGAGCGTCCTCTGAAAGTCTCAGTTACCATTCTTTTATTATTGGGGTTTTTTAAAGCAAACACTGAATGTTTTCCCAAAGGCAGCAGTGGGGGACATCTTATATGCCCTTGAAGCTCTTGGTACCCTGTGAACATATGCTGAGCAAGTGTTTATCACAGCTCCATCAGCTCAGACTCATTGTGCCTTCCTTCCCATCTGCAGCCGGGACCCAGTGGAGCTGCTTAAAGCTTTCCCATTGAGGCTGAGCCCTGGAACTGTTGTGGGCCCTCCAGCTCAGTGCCCTGGCTCCCACCACCCATGGGGGGACAATCATCGAATCATGGAATAGTCAGGGTTGGAAAGGACCTTAAGCTCATCCAGTTCCAACCCCCTGCCATGGGCAGGGACACCTCACACTAAACCATGTCACCCAAGGCTCTGTCCAACCCGGCCTTGAACACTGCCAGCGATGGAGCATTTGCAGCTTCCCTGGGCAACCCATTCCAGTGCCTCACCACTCTTACAATGCTTGTTGGAACTGGTCAGAGGTTTTGCACAAATAGCTTCATGTTTTTATTGACCCCTTTCCCAATAGGTGTCCTTGGAATTTTTGTTTTCCCAGAGCTTCACAATATTATGATCACTTGGGAACTGAGTTTTTTAAATAAGAATAGGGTTTGATCTGGGGCCTTTGAACACTTTCACTTCACAAAAGCCTTCCAGGTTTTGCCTTTGAGTGTTCTGGAAACATTTTTCTGATTTGAAAATATCACTTTAACAAATGGGTAATAATGTCATGGGAACCCTTACGAAAAGTGGCTTCAATTTGAAAATGGTGGCTCATTGTTACCAGTTCCTGCTGTTTATATTTCAAGCAACCTGATGGTGTAAATTGGTTGGTGTACAAATTCAAATACCAAATATGTGGACTAGGGACAGAATTATTAAGAAATCAGGTGGATGCCTGAACTGAAGGAAAGGATCTACCATTGAATGGGGAGAGATTTGCATTTGATGTTAAGGAAATCAGGAGAGCCTCATAGAATCACAGAACAGTCAGGGTTGGAAAGGACCTTACGCTCATCCACTTCCAACCCCCTGCCATGGGCAGGGACGCCTCACACTAAACCATGTCAACCAAGGCTCTGTCCAACCCGGCCTTGAACACCGCCAGGGATGGAGCATTCACAGCTTCCCTGGGCAACCCATTCCAG
>JANRGW010029413.1:0-33984 GCA_024733675.1 Psilopsiagon aymara
TAGAGAACCCTGGTCACTAAGATAGATAATAGATAGATAGATAGATAGATAGATAGATAGATAGATAGATAGATAGACAGATAGATAGATAGATAGATAGACAGACAGATAGATAGATAGATAGATAGACAGACAGATAGATAGATAGACAGACAGACAGATAGATAGATAGATATAAAAACACGAAAGCTACTAAAAATAGCAGAAAATTCACATCTTTTTCCCTTGTAAGGCAAAGGTTTTTTCTGCTTTTGGGCTAAGTCCTGCTCATTTTACTGATGGGAAGTAGAATCTGAAATCCCAAGGATGAGTATCTGTGAGAAAAATTTAGAACGTGAGTCTATAGGTAGCAGTTTTGTCCAAGTATTCACTTTGAGATTTTTCCATGGGCTTAACAGTTATTCTCATCTTTAAAAACATTACAAATCTTACACTGTATTAACAAATGTGTTTCAAGGCAAGTTTTGCAGTATAACATTCACATCACTATCAGTACCCTGTAAATAACATGCTAAATGCTAGAAGCAGATTTTATTGCCTCATATACTACTCTTGACCACTTAATTAACTCCCACAAAAGCTAATTAATTAGACATCACAGTCTCTAATCATTCTGGAATTTGCTCTATTATGTTCAGCTGGAATATCCTCTTTCCTCAACAGACCCCCTAAAGTTTAGATGAACACAATAAAGCACTCTGGGTTTTTCATTCTCATCTTTCCAGGTACTTAAGATCAGGGTGGAAATATTTAGGCTGATTCTATTGCAGATTTTCCCTATTTCACCCTGTCTTTACTACAATGTGAGCTTGGAAGGCTTCAACCTGTTTCAGTGCTGGGTTCTAATATTTAAAATAACAGTGTCAAAAAATGCTTCTTAAGAAGTCAAGAAGAATTCCAGCAGCTTAACTCAATGACTGCCTACTGCTGATACATCACAACATGCGTGACACACGCACAGGTATTTTATGAAGCAACTTATCACTTAAACTCAAAAGTTGTACTTCCAAGATTATCAACTGTTTTGTCAACAAGATGCGGTCAGTCTGTAAAGTCAGCCTGTCTCGTGCTGGAATGAAAGTCCCAATGAGAAACAAGCTGATAAATTGGTTTGACTGATCATTAAAACCCATCGAGTATAATCGTTTTAGCTGATCTCGTTTAAGTCATTCCGTGAAGCTGCCAAGAGAGTTCAGGGACAGGTCGATCTTCTATTCGCATCATACAAGGATCAGGCAGATAGAATCCGATCAGTTACCTGAGCATTCTTGCATTTATATGTAATTATTCCCTGTTGATCTAAAGCTTCCCTCTGGAGGAAGGAAATCTGTTCTGCTCCTGACCTTTTCAGACCTCATGGCACTGTATTTAGCTGTAACAGATGGATTCTACCAATCTGATATGAAGATAGAAATAAACGACTGAAACCATGACTGAAAAAATATAAAATCATTAAAGCCTTGAATCATTGCTAACAGCAGGTCATTGGGTGAATCTTCACTGGATTCATGGGTCGTTGATCACTCCTCACAGTTTGTTCCTGCTCTAAACTGCAAAAGAATTAAAAAGACTCTATTAAAGAGGTGACTGGCACTACCTTCCTCTAATACACGCGTTGGTGAGAACAGGAAGAACTGCTAACACACACTGTACCTCCAGGGTCAAGACTACTCCTAACAGACAGCTATAGTTGACAATCAAGTACCAGCCCTGAGCAACGCTCTGACCTACCTCAGATGAGCAAGAGCAACTGCTGTGAGTGGTGCAAATTTCTGCAGAAGAGAAGAATTCTTCCTATCTGTGCATGTTCTTAATTCCTGTTGTTGGTCAGACCAGGTGAATCATTCGTAACTTTCTTGCAGATTCATATACAAAACACTTCAATAAAGGGGTTTATTCTTCAGTTAAAAAAAAAGGGAAAATTACAACAATCAGTAAGAAATTAAGAACTCTGAAAAATAATGCACACGTGAACTAGCCAGTCACAAAGAAAGGAAGCAACAGGAATATTCAGCTTGGGCATATATTTTATGCCTAAGGAGTAAACTGGTGAAGAAACATTTCTGAATCTTATAAATGGAGAGCAATTGAGAGAAAATCTGATTCACTGTCCTTGGTTCAATTCACTTGGTCAGCTTTATGAAGATAAACTGCAAGGCAGGATGCTTGGATTGATGTATGCTGCTGTTTAACAGAACCGTACACAGTCTGGAGTAAGCTATAGCAGCATGAATTTCTGGGCATATTCCCAGAACTGTACAGAGCACAGGGAAATTGCTTTTAAAACAGCCTTGTCCCCTCCACACACCCATTTTAAGACTCCTGAATTACACATTTGAGGCTATTTGATGTGCTGCAATCCGTGGACATAATAAAACAGGGAGACAAAGACAGATTTCTGTCTAAAAAAGCCCAGCATTGCCTTCACAGTGTTCTGCATTTTATAACTTTCCATCATTTGAAACTTCTCAGCACAGCTTCACCTTTGCAGAATGGCACTTTAAGATGTTAAAAATATATGTTGGGTGTGTACATTTTTTCAATAATTGGTATGTATGTTACAATGTGAACAGCAAATCGAATTTTTCAGCATGCAACAGAAACCAAATCACCTGCTCTTTCCAACACATACATTCCTGAAACCTTCTGAGGATCTGCACATCTTATAACTGCGGATATCAAATCAAACTACATATGAAGACAAAGGACAGAATGCAGGAAATTATGGTATGGGATAACCAAATGGGTAATTGGCATTCTTGGTATTACCAAAATCATAATGCTCCCATTGGACCCATCTGGCAAAAAGTCCGTGCTCCTGTCATTGTCACCAACTTCCCAAAACCAGACAACATTACTAAAAGAAGGCCAAAATCCTTTTAGACTGCAGGACATGAGTAATTCAGGCACAGCACGCATTCTGCTTCATGCTCTTTGACTAGCAATGAAATAGCTCGACGTAAGACAAGGAAAACTACTTTTCCAAAAAAAATCCTATCAAAAGAAAGAAATATCCAGCCTGGAAATTACCTTGTGGCTTGCACTGAGCCAGCAACTGTCCTGCATGGCAAGTTCTTTTTAAGATGATAAAATAAGATGTACATTACAGAGCCCGAAAGTAGACCAGGTAGGATATTGACTGATGCGATTCAGTATGTTTTCTAGTTTGATTTTCTCCTGAAATAAATGCCTGTCCCACCATTAACTTCCTATTTCAATATTAATCTCTTTCAAAAGACAGGAATATTGTCTTAATAAACTACGTAACATAACTTTTAGGTCTCCCTCTTGGAACATCTGGCTGCTGTAATAGTTGTCATCACTGAAAATTAATATTTATTAAAACACTGGAATAGAACTAAACTTCAGTTGGCCTTGCCCTCATAAAGTATAATGGCTCCTCAGCTGAAAGCTCAGATTTTCTACTATTTCATAGTTCCAATTTTGATGATTACAGCAAAAGAGGATTTGTTTTTTCCAGGGCTGAATTTGAGTTGTCTTTTGGATCAGAGATAAGGGCAAATTAATAAAATATCAATTTTTTAAGTGTTTAACATTATTAATAAGAAAGGATGCAACTGTTTCCTGTTATAGACTTCCTGTTTAAAAAGCCCCTAACACATCCTATCATTACATTATGGCTACAGCTATCAAATGATATAATTTCCTTTATTGTTTCCTGTCCTTAATATTATTGAGCGTTATTAACTAGTTGTCTGTTATTATCCAACTGCTACCTTTTACTTCAGCAGTGATTTCATTCCACAGAGGCCAAAGCAATTTCTGCACATAGTAACTTTTATGTACACAGGGAACAGTTAAATGCATCAGCCTAAACTGAGAGGTCTGGAATCTAGTTGAGAACTGAAACACATTGTCTGAAAATTAGATTAATCTTAAAGAAATCTAGTAAATTATTTCAAGCTTGATCAGTCTAATGCTTCCTGCCATTTCTTGGTAAACCACTTTGAAATCCAGAGTTATTTATGCAAGGGTTTATGTTTTAAGGACTATTTTTTCAGTTAACATAAACTAGCGTAACTCTGCTGAAGTCAAAATGCTATTGATTAACTAAGTGAAGATATCCATTTTAAAAAGCCAATTCCCAAATATGTTGATGACCTGATTTTACAGTCACAAGCTGCCAAAATACCTAAACCTGGCCACAAATCAAAAGCATGCGGCCACATATGAATATTGTCAGTGTGCTACTAAGAAACAGGTGAGGACAACAGAAAACTTCCTTTATTCTGGTTTTCTTGGCTTTTTTAAGAAAATACTTTTACTACAGTAGCGATGAAATAAAATTGTAAACACATTCTAGGCCTTTTTTTGTGATAATGGAAGTATTTTGTGGTTTTTGAGGGTTCCTCAGGGTGTTTTGATTGAGATATTTAGTGTACATTAATAACATGGAACAGGTTTGCAACACAGAAGTAGAAAAGATTTTATTTATGGAAGGCTCCGCAGTTACTCCTTCTCCTTTTCAGATCTGGACTGCTCAGTGCCTGGTTTCTGGAACCAATGCTAGTTCTGCACCACTGCCTAAGGTTTATCTGGGGAGGGAGCTGGGAAGGACTGCTAATGATCTCCCAGAGATAAACTAAATTGCTGATTTAGTCAAGCTCATTCTTGACCTTGACACAAGATAGGACAGGCAAAGGGAAGAGCTCAAAATAGAGCAAGTGAAAGAAAGGAAGATCAAACGAATGCTCAGGTCTGCCCAAGAACCCCCCTACATTCAGCTAACACCTGGCTGAGTTAGAAAACATGACCAGCCCAACCTTCCTGTTGGAGCCGATTGAAGCTGTCAGCTCCCGGCTTGTCACCCACTGCATCAGGAGGCCCCTGGGCTGCCACAAGAGCCCTAATTAGGCAGAAATGGCACTTGGGCAACTGACCCGCCAGGACCTTTGGCAAAGCATTTAACATCATTAGTTAACATTTTTATTAAAAAAAGTGTGAATGTAAATGAACAGCCAATGCATTTCAATAGGGTCTGTCGGTGGCATCGCCCCCCCAGCCTCCCAACCACACACACACTTTTTTGCATGAATAGTTCACTTGTTTTCTCTAAAGGGGGATGGGGATGTAGAGAATGTTTTTCCAAGGGAACTAGACACGTTCAAAGCAGAAGGAAGGTCTAAAACAATCACACACATACTCTCGCCTTTCGGGGAGGGTGCTGGGGAGTGAACAAACAACTAAATGCAATCTTACCTGCACCATGCCTAAGGGGATATCTGAAAAGGAAAGTCTGCAGAACCCACACTGGAACAGAGACACACAATCACATATTCACCTGATTGTTCTAAGGGTATTCATTGGATTTGTGTTCTTTTCTGCTACATCCAAGAATAGATAACTAATCCAGTAAGGCTGCAACCCTTTGCCAGAGCTATCAAATGGTACAGCAATGTAAACGGATGAACACCTAAGAATACTCTGTCCTCTTCTTTCTGTACAATTTCTTTAATCTTTGCACAATATGTCTGACAGAAGATTATAAAAAAATACCACTCAGGCATGTCACTGACCTACCTCAAATAACTCCCCACTGGCAGGAATGTATGTGTGGAAAGGTATTCATTCATACAGAAGAGAATGCAGCCTTGAGACACGTTATTAGTACTCAAGTTTTCTGCAGGTACTTTACCTGTAATTTATCAGTATTTGACTAAAATCCTGGCACACATTTTTGTTGATGAGAGACACAAGAAAATATAATAATTACCAACATAACTTTTTATAAAGAACTGGAGAGGACTTGGAAGGGTGTCCAGCTCTCAGCCATTTTATGTCCACTTCCCATGAACATATCCCAGTCCATGCTCCTTTTATTTCCTCTGAACCCATTAATTCCTTTTTCCTCCAATGGAAGCCACAAAATACAGCACTGAGGCTGTCTCCTGGATAAAGCCTTTCTTACCTTAGGTTCTGGAATTTGCTCCCTCAATCTCTAACACATGTATGTTACCAACAGTACTTGTTCCACCAAAGAAAAGATTTTTCCTTTGCTAGGAAATCATTCTATTACATTGGAGCTGCATAGACTATCACTTATGCCTTCTAAAATATAGCACAAAAGTACAGATTAAAAGAGGTCTTCCACATAAGGTACTTGGGATGACGGTGATGAAGATGTTGGTTCAAAACCCAACTCATCAGACTTGCTCTGCAGCCAATGGAAGGTTATCCTGTTTCTCAGATCCATGTGTTAGAAACTGAAATAACAGTATTGTCATTTTCTCACACATTGGCATACCCAGAGGTTCTAGTCCCTGACTGCTTGCAAGCCTCATAAATGCTGTACCAGGAAACCAAAAGACCCAAACAAAACAAAAACCAACCCCAAACTTGGCTCTGCACCTTCTCTCTGAGTGATTCAAGCGTGTTAAATAAGACAATCTTCCCTTTCAACCCTGACCTCAGTACAAGGGCAGAAGCACTCCACTTCCATACATCACCTGAGAGGGAAAACCAGAAGACCAAACCTTCAGAATACATCAGATATCTCACAAATCTCCTGTTCTGTGACTGAGACACATCAAACTTTGTGTCCAAAACACCTGAGTAAGGCCACACCAGGACATAACTCTACCCCACACTGCAGCTGCAACCAGTGTTAACCTCTTTAGTTTCTTTGCAGGAAACTTCTGTCTTATCTTTGTGCTATGCCTAGCATAAAAAGGTCTGGCTGGGACTCCAAGATCTCTCCACTAATAATATGCATACACAATAAGAAGATTTGTACATGCAGAAAGAACAAAAAGAATTTTACACTTGTACATGGTACACATGAATATGTTCACACACAAAAGGACTGCATGTTCACAGGACGGGTAAAACCTCCTTTGCAAGCACTTTGGGATTTAGAGGTGATGCGATGAAAGTTCTTACTCTGTGTATGTATACACAAACAAGTGCTTTCATTCTCTTTTTAAACAAGTATGTGTAGCCTTTGAGGACACTCTAGAAACAATAAAACAACATGGGTTTCTAAATATTGATTTTGGCAGTATTCAAATCATTTTTACCAGAGAATTAACAAAACCAAAATCCACATCTTTATTTCTAGACCAGGAATATGAGAAGATAAATATTCTTTAAACGTATTTGCTGACAATATGCATATGGTGATTTGCCTATCCCAATGATGCAGTGGTTTAGAGATCATTAGTTTACAAGCAGTACCAGCAAAAAGAATAAATTCTCTTTAGGAATTGCCCCAAAAGCTGAACCATTCAAGGCACAGAAAGTTAGTAACAGTAAGGTGCCTGCATCTGACCCCTTTTCCCCATCACATGACTATTTTCCAGTCTAGTTCTTCAGTATGGCTTCTTCTCTCCCGCTGGGAACTAGAGGGGTGGGTGAAGGGAGAGAGAGGTGACAGCTTATTGAAAAGCTTGTGCTCCCTGCCTGGTTTTGGCACATTTTCTGCAGGTGCCTCACACTATAGCCACAATAGGCTCTGGAAGAGAGGATTCAGACCTGTCAACAGCTACAGGAGGCAGCCTCCGCAGCTTTGTCTTACAGGCTACAACTTCATTGTCTGCTGCTCTGAACCCTGCAGCACAGGCACCCGTTAATGAGATGAGCCCCTTTTTCCTCTAGTTGTTTCTCCCTCTGTTTCTCTTGCCTTTTTGTAATGATTTAACTTGATCGTATTGGTTCCTTTCTAGTGGGGATTGCTCCAACGATCAGATAGATAATTGCCTGCAGAATGCTGCTCAGCAACAACTATTACTTCCTTTGCTGAAAATGTCAGAGCAATTGAAAGCTCTTAGTGAAGTTCAAGAACAACGAGGCAAAAACGAAGCACCTCCTATATATGGATGTACCTGTGTCTCTATGCTTGCATATAGAGTGGCCAGCTCTCCTGGAAAAGCTGGCTTTCTAAGCACCACTTTCAGCATATTTTATATTTTCTTGACTTCTTTAAGAAGCTAAACAACATAAACAAACACACCCCAATTCACATAAAGAAGTATTTAGCTCACTTGCTTTGGATTTGTATATCATTTACCTCAGCTTTGGAAGACAATATTGCATAATTGCTTGATTTGCACTTTCCCCACTTCCCACTCCATTTCTTAGGAACCAAAGCAATGCAATTTATTTTAATGCTTAAATATTGTCTGCATATATGAGATGTTCAGAGGAAGCCTGGAATGGCTTGAAGAAATGGGTGGAGTTACTGAATAGTGCTGTGGCTTAATGCTCTTCTGATTTAGTCACTTGATAGCAACAGTGACTTGCCAAACATTCAAAAAAGGCCATGCTTTGTGTTGCTCTGCTCTGTAGCTTCATGAAATGATAGCTGATAGGAAAATGCTATACCCAGAAAGGGTCATGTAAACATCACACTCTGAACATCAGTATAATTAAAATAACAGAAATAGTTTGTGCCAGTATTTAATTAATTTCTTCATTGGAAACATATGAACTTCTACCAAGCACGTGATGTTATGCATTGATGTCCAATTCAAGAGCACACCGAAGAACATAATGCCTTTTACAACTAAGGTATGTAGGCCCTAGAGATCGTGTATGAAACCAAGATCTCTATTTATCTGACCTATAGTACAAATACGCAAGAAAAAGCCCGCACTTGTAAAAATGTACTCAGAGTAAAAGCAGAAAAACTGTACCTCATCCCTTCATCATTTTCCAAATCACGTTTTTGCTATACAACATATACACTATCACCAGTAGCACACCATCATAAAGCCATATCCATCAAATCTTTGTACCACAAATTTCATAAGGAATAAATAGCTTTTTGAAGCTTCTTAGAGCTTTGCAACAAGGATGGAGAGCTGAAGTGGCAAATGGATCACTACAGGCTATTCATACGCTAAGTTAGTGAGGAAGCACGAGAAGGAAACCACTTATTCTCCAGGAAGGAACTCCAACACAGCCAACTACATGATGGTTGTTTTACTGCAAGCCCCCAAATCAGTGTGCCTGATATCTGGAGAGATCCAGGCTGCAATCTGGCAATATAACTGAACCAGACTTACATTAGTTTAACTACATGTAGAGAACCAGATGCACAACTTGTTCATACACTGAAAATTTCAGAAACTGAACTACTATTTTAAAACTAATTTCATGGCTACATTTTGTTATACAGAGCTACATGCAGTACGGCTTGACTCCTGATCATGTGAATGAATTATAATATAGGTATCCAGTTCAACTAAGCAGTGATTTCTAAAGTCCAACCTATAACTTGTTCAGAATTACTTTAAAGCTTTTGCTTGATGAAGTAAAAGGATTCAGCAGATGCATGAAATATTGTTTCCTCTTACTCTTTTCACAACTATGGTTTGAAAACTTGATAATTGCAATAGGATCAGTTCAAAGAGAGTCCCACAACTTGTTTGTCGAAAATCGAGTGGAAATTCTATCTAAAACTTCAACATCAAGAATTGTGACACAGGAAACTGAGAATAACTGAGCTCTCTTTTGTGCCTGAAGTACAGGCTAGCAGCCTGACTCTGGAGCCCTTGACACAAACTCACACTTCTAGAGAAAAGCTGGAAGTGGTAATTGCTACTGATGCTTGTCCTGAAAAAACATGGCCTTTTAATGAACTCCCATTATAGGGCAGACTAGCGCTGTAGCTTCATAAACACTTTGTGGCTGTCCTGAAAAAGTGACCATTTACAAGTAGGAAACACAAAAGAAAAGCTCTACTATCTTCTGACAAGTAGCCAGGGAATTTATGATGTCCCTGCGCTCTTTATCTGGCTTGTTATAGACAATGCTCACAGAATATGGGCAGAATTAAAAGGGTAAATTGCTAACTGAGAGCTATGCTATTTATTAGGATATATTGCTGTAATTAGGCAACAGTTCCTCTCAAATTAAAGCCTAAAATATTTCAACTTGTAGATTATATGCACAGAAAACCTCAGTGCAGCACTTGTTATACACAGGAGGTAAGAGCAGATAATCCCTTCATGGATCTAACCTTGTAAGTGTTAGGATACCATTTAACTTTGAAGTAAAGCAATAGTGAGCACATCTGAAACTAATTTTGTTGTGTTATTTACTCAGACACAGCTTGCACTGCCAGAATGCTCTAGGTTGTGTGTGATGGGCTGCTTCCCTCCCCATGAATGGAGGAGGAAACAGAGAATTCATAAACTTGCACGGTCAAAAAATGTGAAGGTTTTACACTGTGACAAATACACTCACATACATTTTGGTTCTTACCGTCAGGTCCTCCCCTTGTGTTGCTCTCAATTAGCTGTTTGTAAGAAACAGAAACTAGAAAGCAGCTGTCCTCTATCACAGCCACATTCCTACTCAGTGAGTAGGTAATATTTTCAGGGGATAACATGCATAGATTTTAATAAATATACAAAACCTGACAGAATTTAAGAGTCTGACACTGAATTCTATTCTTAGGCGCAGTTCCAATTACTCTCTATCAAACCATACTCTTACTTGCAGTAATACAATTAAACATGTCATATCAGTGCATCATAACCAAACACAGCTATGCAAGTCTATCAGTGCAACAAATGCCAGAAAGGAATGAACTTGCTGGAGTGAGTCTTTTACAGGTAGAAGGATGATTAAGGGACTGCAGTGTCTTTCCTAATAGGAGAAGCTGAGACAGCTGAAACTTGTCAGCTCAGAGAAGGCTCAGGGAGCAATCATCAATACATATAAATACCTGATGGGAGGGAAGGGAACTAGAGTTTTTTGGTAGTGCTCACTAGCAAAAGAAAAGGCAATGGGGCATGAATTAAAAAACAGCACATCCAGTATATGACAACAATATCATTTTTGCTGTGAGTGTGCTCAAACAGTGGACAGGTGGCCCAGAGAGGTTGTGGAATCTCCCTCTGGGCAGATATTCAAAACCTGACTGGACATGGTCCTGGGCAGCCTGATCCTGTTTGACCAGGGGAGATGGAGCAGACCATCTCAGAAGGCCCCTTCCCACCTAAATGATTGTGATTCTGTAGCATATCATAGTATAGCTTCAAGAAATGAAGATAAAGGTTTGTGAAAGTTCACTAGAGAGCTGTACCCTTCTGCTCTAGGAATATGAAATACTGGGCTAATATCAAACTGAATTGTTTTCTAAACTTCATCATATTTATTGCCTTACTCACTTGTTACGTTCTCAATCATTCTGTAGAACCAAAACTAGCTAACAAACCCAAGTCACATTCAGAATTAGAATATTTGTACCTCTGTCCATATGTATTTGATTCTTGAAACATGTTTATCAGTGTTTGAACGGAGGCTTTGTATTAGAAACAGTCACTATCTCTATGTCTTTATCAACCACTGTTTAATTTTAGAAAAGAGAGATGTTTGAAGTATGAACTAATCCCCTCTTTGCAAATGGACCACCATTTCTCCAATAATCACAACTTCTCCAAAACACCACAAACCCATCAGACTGACCCCATCTTCACACAGCTCTTTAATTTCAAACCATTCTGGAAGAAATGTTATGGATTTACAAGTCTCATCGACTTTCAATGGAAGCCAAAGGTGTTCAAGCTCACTCAAAATCCGCTGCTTTGAGACAAGCCACACAAACAGCTTTTAATCAAATTCCCTCAGTACACAGAATTCATAAAAACAGTATTTAGTGGATGATTCACCCCCACACAGTAATGCCAGTCAATAAATTCTTTTTCTACAAAATAAGGGATATGTCTGCATCATTTGGATGTTATTCAACCATGTATCTTACATGGAACTGTAAATATTCTGTATTCTTCTGAAGTCAGACTCTGAAAAACTTTTCAGTTTATAATGACATTTAGCTTGAAATCTGTCCATACTTTTTATGAATATGCAGCAGCAATATTTCCTTTTTTATTTTTAACTGAGCCTTGAGCTGAAGAAAACTACGAAAGATAAATGGAAATAGGGGAAAATAGAGAATTTTATCTCTATTTCACAGTATTTTCCTCGTCTCAGGGGAACAACCTTGTTTATCGCAAAAAATAGGATCAAAATGGCTGTAAATGAAATATGACTCATGTAAAACCTGAAAATTTGGAGGTACTGTGCAAAAAATACCAGCAAGAGGAAGCAGGGTTGTTGTTTTTTTCTAAGAATAACATATTTTTTGAATTAAGAAAGTGTAAATCAGTGCAATGGAAAAAAATAAGTCAGTTACAAAATCATATGATCTTATGGGCTTATCCTGAAATGATAGTCAAGCTTTTGCTCCAGATGGTGCAATAGTGTTTGTGACATCCACTTTGAACTGCAATCTAGTTATGTGTCAAGCAGGAGAGTCCATTATTCACAGCATCAGTGCTGGGGGAAGAAGGTTAAAAGTTCAAGACATGCCCCAAGTGATTAAGGTTGTAAAAATCAGGAGATATACCATGGTGGAAAAAAATGCCATTCTGCCTTTTCTTCCATGCTCAGTTTGTCCCAAAAAATGTGTTTAAGTTAAGTTAAAAAAAAGAAATAATCACAGGATGAAGGAAAGCTCCAGTTCTCAATAGTAATATAAAAATTACCTTTGTATTTGAACTCCTTAAACCCCCCTGCTATCAGCTTTGCTTTTCCTGAAAAGAGAGAGGCTTCTCTTAAAATCTGTCAGCAAGTTACAGGACTTAAGAACTCAATTAACTATTTCTCCCTCGTGATATTCACTTCAGCTGTTACATACATGTAAGTAACTCTGATTTGCAGCTTTATTTTTCATGTAGCCCACAGATGACCAGTTCATCTGCTCCTGTGAGGCTTCACTTCTCAGTCATGTAAAATCTGCTAACCAGTAACAAATAACCTAGAGATCACTTCCACCACATCAAAACTTTCTGTGTTTGGAAGTGCAAGTGCTGCTTCCCAAATATTTGAGCAAACTTAGGGGATTTCTAAGCCACTAGAAAAGGAGAAAAGAAGACACAAAGCCTGAAGGGTGAAGTGAAAAAAATCTAGATTTAAAAAAACCTTCTGCAAAATTCTTTATAGTGAGAGAAATGAATGGAAAGATTTACTAAAAAAAACAAACAAACAAAAAAAAAACCAAACCCAAAACAGCAAAAGCAAACAAACAAAAAAAAAAAACCAACCCCAAAAAACCCCCAAAAGGTGCTTTAGTGCTCTGATAAGATTTGATAATTTAAGAAGATATCAAATCATTCTTTTCAGAAAGGTATCTCACTTCAAGAAACCAGAAAAGCAGAAAAGAGTAATTCCCTTCTAACAAATACATTATTTTTTCTGCCTGCTGTTTGAACTGCAAGTTCAAACTAGGACGTCAAGAAAACCATTCTGACCATTAAAAATAAGAGCTGACGAACAGGAATAAATTCTGCTGATTTCTGCAAAAGTAAGATTTTTCTTCAGCAGTAATTACTCAGCCTCAGAACTAGAAAACTCAAGTACATGCTCCTGCTTTTCCAACTCTCAGCGCATCTCAGAGTTTGATTGCTAGTTGGTATAAATGGGAAATGTATAATGGCCATGTTGCCAGATCACCTTTGAAATCATGTAAATGCCTCATCTGAATTAAGTGATGTACATGCACACATTTTTGTTTTCATGTCCTAGAAAATATTTAACACAGATTTTGCAGATCTTGGTAAGCTTCAGACTCTATATAGATTTGTAAGTGCATTCCTATTTCAGAGAATGATATTGACAAGATACTGACAGAATATACCGACAAATATCCCTCCAATCCATCATGTCAGGAGCCCTGAACTAGGTAGGTTTCAATGCCTTAAAGCTCATCAGAGGTACTTCGAAATGCATGCATAAGGAAATCATGCAGTAAACTCCTGATACCCGAGACTAAACCCAGCACGTATCCACAACCTGTGCATTACACCGCACAAATCTACACACTGAGAAAACACTTGTATCATAGAAATTTGAGAACAATCTTCTGTAAACTCAAAAATCAGCTCTAAACCTTTGCCTTAATTACAAATAAATATGTTCCAAATCACTTTTAGAGTCAGAACGATAAATCAAAGCCTATCAGCTCTCACACTTGAGTTCAGCAGGCTCCTTTGGAGGAGGTTGGCCTTACCCTCGCACAGCAGGAGCCAAAAAGACCCACAGAAAGAATCCTCAAACTCTAGAATGAAATTAGTACTAAAACCCACTCAGCTTGAAGTAACCATTGGAGCGGAGCGCAATTACCCAAGGCAAATGAACCCTTATATGAGTACTCTGGAAATTAAAATAATAATGCTAGAGGAATTACTAGGAATTTATATATATACATAAATATTGCTCAAGTTTTTGTAAGTTTTTTATCTTGACTCAAAGTCCAATCTAAATGTTACGTTCAGTTGTGTCCTAGGACCAAAGCTTTTGTTTACTCTTGTACACAAAGTTCTATTTAGTTTTGTACTAGAGTTTATCCTTCATAGAATACAGAATATTAAGAATGGAAAGAAACACTATAGAAGCATTTTAGGTGCAAAAAGGAAAAAAAAAAAGAAAAAGACCCTTTTATTTAAGAAATTAAAATGCCTCAAAGCCAGCAAGATAGTTGTACAAGCCTCTTTGTATCACCCAGCTAAAATGGCAATCCTGGTTTTATCAGAAATGTCATGCAGGTCTTCTGTACTCAGACATGGCTTCTAGAAGCCCCTGTCAGGGGAATGAGCGCATATTACTCTCCTGTGGAATCCCACAAGAACACAGGTAGCAATGAGACCATGATCTTAATTGATTTAAGGGTCAAGTTTATATCTTTAAAACAACATTTTAGAACACTTGAAAGCAAATCCTTTACGAGACGCTCAAACACGCCATATTATACTTGCTTTTAGAGCTCCCCAGATTAACATCACATATAAATACTCAAGTGAGATGCAAAGCATCTTGCAAAAAAAGGAAGGTACACAATACAATTTCATAAATTAGGAAAAGTTTTTCATCATTTATTTCCTGTCACAAGTTATAGTAAAGGAAAGAGATGATAGGTACAGCTATTAGCAAAAGAAACACGAGATTCATTTCTTCATCCACCCATAATACTATATGATCTCAAAGATTCTGGGAGAAAAACTGTTTAAAAGACATCAAAATACAGTGTTACAGGATACTCCAAGGAAAGTGATGATTGCCAGCTTATACAGCTGGGTTTACATGTTTTAAATGCACATACTGGTACAAATAAAGCATCTTTAGCGTTCAAAACCAAGAACTACTATAGGGCATCATTTTTACCTGATCACTTCTCAAAAGCCAGAACCATACCAGTCACAGGTTTTCCTCGCTGGGCTTTTCCCTTGGGGCTTGCAACACATACTTTGATTAGAGAGTTTTTTAATTGCACTTTAGCCTGTTAACACCATAGGGCCAATAAAACTAAGAGAAATAGAACTAAATTCTTTTCATTCAACATAACTGTTAACTAAACACCAATTAATTACACCTACACAAGCCTAATGAAGATAATGGGGTTGCAGAGAGTTCACCGATGGTATGAAGTGGCTTGCAGCATCCTAACCTTAATCAGTTAACTACTGCATAATAGGTAGGATCACAGGATAAGCCATCCTCTTTCTACATGCTTACAATTACTATTACTGTTAATGGAAATTACATGGCCATACAGATAATTCATGTAACAGTCATAAAAGTGATAAATACTTGAGGGGAATCCTTACCAGTATTTCAAATGGTTCATTAATAAAAAAATAGAGTGCAAGGTTATTAAATAAACTGAGTATCAATCTGCTTCAGCTCACCGCTATCCTAAAGGCAAAGCTGACAAGCTGTTTTTTTGCCAGATGGTTAATCAATACCGTCTGGGAAGAAGCTGTTTCTCTATGATGCATTTTATTTAGAGCCCTCTAAAAGGCAGAAGGTGGGAAACTCATCTAGAGGCACTTGAGATGTATCAGAAGGCACAGCTCTTGTATTGGGTTGTATTATCTAGCGTACCCAGGATGCTCGCAGAGCATGACAGCAGCTACATCCGCAAGTCTGTTCTTCCAGGAATTCTTAATCAAACTGGAGCTTTCCTGGCCAAGCACACAGACGTGAGGCAGATCTGGGGACCAGCCCACAGTAACGTACCCAAAGGAGCAGCAGCCCATCGTACTAATGTGGTCTGAAGGAGGGAAACCTAACGAGGCATTCACTGCCTGCTCTCCTCAAGGAACAGGTAGTGTCAGTTTAGAAACTGACTCTGAGGAAACAGCTTAAAAGAAAAGAGGGTTTAACTCTCTGGAGAGGTACCATATTATTTCTGAAGGATGTGAAAGGAAAAGAAAACGATTCAGTAGGGATTTTTCTTCATTATCACCCCACCCAGAAAAGCGAACACACAATGGGCAAAGGTCTACACGTATTGATTTTAGAGCTGAGGAAGTGTGCAGCTAACAGCTTTTTAAGTATCTCCATTTTCAGTTACTTCAACAAAATTACCAATGAACAGTGTAACAAAGTGAAAGTTTTTTTTTTTTTTTTTTTTTTTTTTTTCCGTAGGAAATTGCAGACTAAAAATGATCATTTAGGTTGTGAAACGTTTCTTTTCATTGAAAGTAAAGGGCTTTTAAACACGGGAGTTACCGGGGCACTTTGCGGCGTTCTCCTCGCTAGACATTTCACAAACCATAATCTGTCTCTCTTTCAGGATGATAATTTCACACCATTTTGTTGCTCGGAGACTTTTAAAACTAAAGAGTACCCGCTCCCGGCACTCTGACTTGGATCGCCGTAACCACCCTGAGGGCAGCGCCGACACGCGCGGCATTAAGGGATCCACCCCACCGCTCCGCAGCACCCAACCCGGCAGCGCAGTACGGGCGGGGGTTCCTCGGCGGCTCCGCTGCCGCAAACCGCCCTTCCCCGACGGACTCCCCGTGAGGAGACCCCGCTGCCTCCCGGGCGGACGGCGGTACCGACGCGCAGCTCTCGCGAGAGCTGGGGCAGCCGTCGCCTAGCAGCCCGCCCTGCCTGCGTCGCCACAGCGCGGCCATGGAGGCCGAGGCGGAGCGGCTGCGGGCGATGCGGATGGAGGCGGCGGAGTACTACCGAGGCCACGGAGTGCCGCAGCGCGTGGAGGATGCGCTCAACACCCTCTTCCCCCAGCGCCCCGCGGATCTCTACGGGGAGCTGGTAGAGCGGGGAGGGGAAGCTGAGCGCTGCCTGACGGAACCCCGCAGAGCCGCTCCCCGCGCCGGGCTGAGGGGCTGCGGGGCCCGGGGGTTGCTCTCCTCGGCCGGCAGATGGTCGTTTTCTTTCCTGTACTCGCTGCAGGGGCGAGGAGCGGAGGGGCGGCCCCGCGGCTCCCTCCCGGTGCCCGGCGAGGTGCCGGGCTCTGTACTTGCCCTCAGGCAAAAGAGGTGCTGCCTTGCGCCTTGGGTTTGGTCAGCCAACGGGTTGATGAGAAGTGTTCAACATCTCCGGCTCATGGAGTCACAGAATGGTTTGGGTTAGAGGGACCTTAAAGCTTACCCAGTTCAAACATGCGGCCACAGGAAGGGACACGTTATGCTAGACCAGGTTGCTCGAAGCCAAGTCTAACCTTGGATGGGCTTTCACTCACGCAAGGTTCACAATGGTTTTGCCTTTGTGACAGGCAGCACTTTGACATTGGGCGATGTACGTTTCCACAGCAGTGGGGCTTTTGTCCTGTGCTGGTTTTGTGTGTCAACACAAAACTCTTGGAGATGGTTTTGTGTGTCAACACAAAACTTGGAGATGTAGGCTTAGGAGGGCACAGATGGATGACCCTAGGAACGGTGTTCTCAGCATGGCGTTATCTGGGGCCAGTGACAATAGGAGACTGGGTGCTATCCATAACTGCAGCTGCTCCTGAAAAGCAAATGGGCCTCAGTGGAAGTGTCAAGAATCAGACCAATTTTATTGTCCCAGTTGGCAGAATACTGTAGACAGAAGTTCTAATGAAACCTCTCTTAGTGGTGATATTGGAATTGCCTTCACTGCAGTAGTGAGAAACTTGAAAAAAGAATAAATTCTGGTATGTTCTCTGACATGAAAGTGGCTGTGGAAGTGAAATATTTCTCTGCCTCTTCCATTTCCCATCTCCAAGAGTTTTGCTGTCACTAGTGGAAGGGACTAGAACTGGATACACCTTTGCCTTGTGTTTGGAGTATCTCTCATCTATGTAGCTGTGTTTCCTGGTTTTCCCATTTGGTATATTTGTGGTTTGGTGACTGTCTCTGATACCAGACTAAAGAATGAAATTAGTAAGGAAGTATGTAATAAACCTCAGGTAGCAACCCTTTTGTTAAAGCAACATCAGTGTTTATTTAATACAGACAGAGCCCTGAATATATTCACATAGTTGGATGATGACAGTTCAAAAGGTCCATTAAAGACCATGTTGGAAGAAGCAAGAGAGCTCTGCCTGCCAGAAATCTAGGTTTCCATCTTTCTCATAGAGCTCAAAGCATCCTAATCTAAAATCCCAGATTTCCTATGGAGTCATGACCCCTAGCTGTATCCATTGTCTTGTGTCTTGTTGCTAAGTGCAGCGTAAGCACAACTCCTTAAAATTGTGCTGGCCTTGTTAGCTCAGTTCTGTCCAACCCAAAACCCACTTCTAATTAGGCGAGTTGGTCATGGTGATAAATAACCTTACATCAAGTATGTTCTGTAAGAGAGGAATCTACAAAAGAAGTAGTTGTTGTTATTGAGAAGCTTCCTGACAAGCTTCTCTTCCAGACTAAATCTGCTATAAAGATCTTTAGTATTGCATTAGTTGAGTGTTGAAACACATGAACATAAGAACATGCATTCTCGTGTGCATATGTATTTGATGAAGCAGCCCTGAAATATTAGATATCTGGGACATAACGTACTTCCTATAAGCAAGAAGTATATTCTAAATATAATTACTGTTTTCCCCTGTGTGCAGCATGTACACAATTTTATGCATAGCATTTCATTTTTCTAAGCAGGAGGATTTGGATTAAAGATTGTTTCTAGTTTTATTGTTAGGGAAAAAAATTGTAATAGTAAAGCTTAATAACTATATGTTAATAGATGTTAATAAATAAAAGCATGCTACAGGAATTTTGATATACCAGTAGGATCTAATAGAGTTCTTTACGGGTTTTAAAGAGTTACTCTCGGCCAGGATTTTTTTCTTTCCTTAGGAAAGAGAAGAGACGTATTCTTTCAAGATCTCATCCAAAGACAAACCCATTATTTTAGAGCACCTCACTGTACAGGGGAGGTGGTGGCTATGTGTATTCTGATAGAAATTAGTTTAATGAGTAGCACAATGACTACTTTTGGTATTCTCTGTAAAGCCAAGTAAGCTTTGGACAAATGCCTGGTTTTTAGGACAGTAAAGGAGATTTGGATACTCAATCACTAACTTTGCTAAATAAAACACATGTTCATCTAACCTGGATGTGGCTTTGGACTTCCATGCTTAGATATGAGTTGGGTCTGTTCCCTGGAATCTCATTCTCAAGGAGATACTAAAGTAAACATTTTACTGAAGTAAATGTTTAGTAACAAATATTTTGAATACTGCAACATATAAATGGATTTGCTCAATGGTGGATTTGATTGAAAATACTTAATGTACTAAACCTCTCTTTACATAGAAACTGACTTTTAACAAAGTTCTTTCTCTTTCATTTAAGGCTAATTACTTATCTAAATTTTCAAAAGCTCCAGTAATATCCAGATTAGTTGGAAGAAAAGTTCTTGATGGAGTTGGTCAGCCAACATTGGAAGTGGAAACACACTGTACAGTTAAAAACTATGAGAGGGTATGAGCTACTTTTTCCTGGCTGATGTATTTTAATAAGGAATCAAGGAGAGGTACTCTTCTACTCACATCCTAAAGAAAAATATATACAGGTGAAAAAACAGTATAGGTGAAGGCAGGTTTTTACACTGAGCTAATAGGCTGATGTGGGTGATAGTGAAGTCAAACATGATCATTTAGCACCTGCGGTGCAAAACTGGTGGTGCATTGCCATCTCTTCCCCAGTCACAAATATTCAGGGTACTGTGTTTGCAACTCTAGCTGTTGTGGCGTAATTATTTCTGCTTTCTCTCAATTAAACTAGGGTTCACCTCATTCTTGAATTAAAGAGCATTTCTTAGCTCTTCACGCTATGTAAAGTTAATACTATTAATGCAGGCAGCACTGTGATACTTGTAAATGATTTTGTCATTAAGCAAATTCTCTTTATCATTTATTCTTCAGCAATACAGAAAGATGAGTTTACTTAAGTAAGACAAAATGTAACTTATCATGAGGTATGACATTAAGCATGAAAGCTGATGAATCATACAGCAGGATACCAACAGCTGCAATAAAACATTCTAATGACTGTATAGTGTTTAAAATAACTCCATTCTATTCTGATAACAAAATATATGTGTAAAAAGGCTCTGTCAGGAGGTTTTTACCTAGGTAGTTGTAATTGAGGTAAGAAACTTGGAATGACATCTGGGATTACCAGAGACTATGGAGGAAGGGCTGGATGAAAAAGTGAAGCAAACAGTAAATTTGGAGAAAAGTCCTTATAGTGTTGGTGAGGACAAATGCTTCTTGGTCTTTCAAATGCCATTTCCAAGTTAGAAAGCAATAGTGTTTTATTAAATTGAGTAGTGGTTTAAGCCTTTTAACATTTTTATTTTGCAGAGGATTTGCTCTGTTGTCATGTCTTCTCATTTTCAAACACTTGTAAATGCTTTACGTGAAACAATTGAAGCTGATGAGAAAGAAAGGAATAACTCTGTCAACACTGCTGTGGAATGGGTCAATGAATCACTGAGCAGAATGTTAAGAGATGTGAAGCCTACTGACCAGTGTGAAGTTGATAAAATGCTTGGGTAGGTCTTGCTTATTATGCAAATTATTGCATCTGAATTATACACCCTTAATTTACATTGTAAATGAAAAACATATATTCAGTGTTTTCTACTATTTTTAAAATATTTTTAGGCTGTGATATCTCAGATACATGCACCATGTTATTTCCTGCTTTTTTTCACAATTACGATACGAAAATCATGCTGGTTTTGATGAGGTTTTATACATGGGATATAAAAATAAGAGTCTTTAAAATGCTTGAACGTATTCATGAGTCATAAGTTTATGAAACTCATTCAGTGCCAGTTTAATTCAGTAGGGATGGTTTTTTCAAACAGCTATTCCTCTTCTTCTGTTCATTGCACTGGAGAATAACAATGGTACAAAAGGCCTCAGTGTGTGTCCTCTGCATTGAGGTAATCCACAGAAAACATGTATATATATATACAGTTTTCTTATGTGCAAGCTACTCCAAAAGGCTTCTTAGTTGAGGCTGTTACTTTCTTTGGAAATACAGTTTCTGTAGTAAACATCCATATTCATTTTTTCATACAAGCATTTCTTCTTGGGAGCATCCCAGAGTCAAAAACAATGGCCATATTTTTCCATATAAAGAAATATGTTTGGATTTTATAAGTAAAAAACAAAAGAGGTAAGATAAAATTGTCACAGATGTATCTGAATGTGTTTTCACAGTAACATTAGAGGAGCTGCCAGGCAACATTAGTGGCTTGCTTCACCCTGGAAGCAGTAATATCATCCTTTGTTGTAGTCAGAAGTGTTTCTTTCAGCTACATCACTGAGGGAGATGACACAGCTTTAAGGGTAATGGTTGGGCTGCCGCACTTAGCACAGTCTCAAGCAAACAGATCTAATTGCCTTCCATGTGGATTAGGTTTGGGCAAACCTTGATGAAGGGAGTAAAGACTCTACTGGGAAGAAGTTCTTCCAACTGAAGCGAGTCTAAGATTTTAATGCCTTGTTTACACTACTTTATATATCTTACATACTTCCTTTGCCTGAATGAGTGAGTGTAACCCATGACTTTGGGCATGTAATTGAAATTCTGCAACTTCTGAGCTTGAAGCTGCTTAGTATACAACTGATCTATTGATCAACAGCCTAGGCCATGTCATGAAGTTATGGCAGGGTCTGTTAATACTCACAAAAAGCAAATACATCCTTCATGGCAAAATTGTCTACTCAAAGCTGACTTTCCAACCACTGTGATTTGAAAAGCATGCTTTAAGGTTTGTAATACTTGCTTATGGTTCTTTTTGTTTAACCAGTGCTGCAGAAGACAACCAAACAATAGTGCAATTTATTGACTTCTCTAGCTTCACACAGTGAGTCTGTGGCAGAAGCTCAAGTAGGTGCCCTTAATCCACCTCTTAGCCTGTTCTTTGGCATGTATCCTGTGTCTGCTTGTCACATATCTAACAATACTTTGGTAATATTCTAAATATGATATTTTGTTATTATATTGTTAATATTAACAAAATAAATATTATAATATTGTTAATAGAGACAATAATCTTTATGTCTCCTCCCTCAGTGAATACTTTACAAAGAAGGTAGAGGAAAAAGAAGAAATTCGAAAGCGAGAAGAAAAAGAAGAATCCCCTTCATGCATTCCACCAGCAACAGCACTACCTGGGGGGGGGAAAGCAGCAAAACAAGGTTTTATTTTACTTGATTTTAATATTTGCTGCAATACAGGTATTGATAAGGGTGCTAAAATATTTTCTGAAGTATTCTGTGGACACATGACATGATGTCTCATGGTCAGAGAATTTGCTTGCTTTCTCCTAAATCTTTATGATCACAGCGTTTCTGCAGTTTCTACTGCAGAAGTGAGAGGGGGGAAATACAGTTTTCTCATCATTCACATGCATTTCTGCCTTTGTTTTACAGTTGGCTTAGACAGGAGGTTATTAATCTTCAAACTGAGGAATAAGAATGGAGGAGGATGCAAATGAGTAATGAAAATGATAAGGAAAGAAAAGGGAATCACAGCACTGAACAGGGAAATAGAATTAAGATAGAAGTTGAAAAGAATGGAAAGAGGGAGGAAGAGAAGTTTCTTGCTAACACCAAGAAAAAGAGGAAATAAGATGAAAAGCAGAAGAGAAAGAAGGAAGGGAAATGAGATGGGATTGATGGGCAGGATATAGTAAAAAGCAGTAAACAATCCTACTAAAGGAAAAAATGGTGTGAGAGTAGAGAAAGAGGGGAAGTATAGTGGCCCCCCAAAAAACCCCAAAGGAAAAAAGCACCATGTGTTATCTCCATGTATGTATCACCCTCATTTAAAAAAAAACCCAAAAAACCAACAACTTTCTTTTGTCATGTAGTGGAAGAGCAAAAGATTTTTTGGCAAATTATTATTTCTTATCAGTTTAGTTTCCACTCTCATATACTATTAGTAAAACCTCCCAATTAATATGTTAGGTATGCACACAGTAAATTCACCTTTGAGCTGAAATGTAGTATCTGCAGCTTTCAGGTCCATCCAGATGTCATTACGTTGTTTCTTATACTTTTAGCCAAGCTTCTGCTGACATATGTATTACTTGTTTTCACTGTGTTTTCTTTGTACTTGATTGTGACATTGACTGCAATATTATTGTTATAATCAACACCTACTATTAACAGCCAATGATTATAAAGCTACTTCTTGTTTCAGACCACTAACAGATGGTGACTTTCAGTAGCAGGTGCTGTCAGAGTATCTATGGCGTAATTTATGCAGGTTACAAAGCAGTATAGTGTGAAGAATCTCTGTGAAACACTGTACTTTGTCAAAGTTGCTCAGTACTGGATTAGTAGTGTCCATGTATGTAGCTTTTCATCCTCAATGCAAGACATATAGAGTCTTTTTATAGAATGAAAATGATGTATTATCTACTTTGTATATCCCAATTAAGGTCTTATTAAGAATGTTTTATCATAAAATATCAGTTGTGTCCTGTAGTAATAAAGGATAAATATCCTTTATTGAAATAAAAACTTGTTCTGCACTATTAGGAACCAAAGTAGTTGTTCAGGTTAACAAGAAAGTCCCCAGTGCAAAAGTGTTGAGAATCTGAGTACTTACTGTGGTTTCACATAGGTGTTTACTGTACAAGTTCCTGTGAGCACTATAGGCAATAAACATGGTAGCAGGGACTGCTAAGTTTCTAGCATTTTGGTGGAAGTTACTCTGTCTGAAAGGGAAATAATTCCTTTTGAAAATGTAGAGTATGTAAAAGACCTGTTTTCTCATTGGAAAACCCAACTATAATAAGACTAAATTTGTTTCACATGCATTATTAGAAGAAATCAAGTATGTGAACTCCCAAAAATCAGGTTATTATGCCATCTTCTAAGTTGGTTTTGCAAAGCTGAGCATATAAAGGAGAACAATAAAGAATACTGAAATTGTGGTTATGAAAGGAACCTTAAAAATTACACATTACTGGATATAAACATAGATAAATAAACCCACAGATTTCAGTGGCTGAACATCTCCAAAAGAAATGGATCTGAAATACATTTGAAACCAGAGTGACCTTTGCTTATTTACAAGGTCATTTCACATAAACCTGCTGATTCTTTTGTAATACAGTGGGTACAACTGAAGTGACAGTAGATAGAACTGTGATACATAAGAGCATGTTTTAAACCAAGAAAATAATTAACTGCTAGTGTCTGTCTTGTAGGAAAGAAAGTGTCAGTTCCAGAGAAGATGATTCCACCTGCAGAACCTGTTCAATTGGTGCTTTGTGGCAGCTTAGCCATTGCTGGAACATCCCTTGCTGTAGCTAAGGCTGGTGCCACCATTAACCATATCCCGTTGTACTTCCATATCTCACTGCTTAAACATGGTCAGGTACATGTGACTTTTTTCCTTTTTATTTATTTATCCCTGTTATCACAATTACTCTGGAATTCTGAAGCCAGTAGTCCCTCGTGAGAGTAGTGTTAAATGTACCTCATGGAATACACCTTTGAGAACATTGCCTGTAGCAGCCTTTGAACCTTGTGCCATAATTCAAATATATAAATTTTCTATATATTTGCATTTCATATACTTATATAGAGCTGATTGTTAACATTTTTATGAACATTAAATATGTTACTCTATTATTTAATATTAATTTAACAATTGTATTTATTGGTCACCCAGTTACAGGATTCACCTAAAGAAATTACTCTGCCACTCCCAATGGTTACTGTATTGAACTGTGAAAAAACTGCAAAACTGAAATTAGTGAAAGAAGTTATGCTTATACCACCAGTTCATTTATCATTCAAACAGGTACTGTTTCATTTATGTTCATATAAATGTATTCTGTAGACTTCATGTCGACTGTATATGTACATGAGTATATGGAACTTTGCAATATAACCCTTACAGACTGTGTCTGTCATTTTTTTGTCTGTTTGCAAGGCCAAAGTTACAACAAATGTTAGTGCAGAATTCTACCGGGAGCATTTAAAGAAGTAAATAGATAAAGACTTAAAGTACATGAAGATTTCAATTTAAAAATGTATGTGCTAGAGGAAAAAGAACAGTGCATTGAAGATGATGTAGGGCAATTGTGTTACAAAACAATATGAGATTTTAATGTTGTTTCAAAAGTGATTTTACGTTGGCAGATTATAAATAGTATCAGTTGACAGACCATACAAAACATCAGAACTCTTAAAAAATTCACAGGAAAGCCTAAAATCTTTGGGAATAAATTGCTTTTAAAATGACATTCTGAAGATAGAAGGGAATACAAAGCAGAACAAAATCTATTCAAGGGGCAAGAAGGATGGTTGATCCAGTCTGTCAGCCTGGATCAACCTTCTCTTTTTGTTTAGCCATGTGTTGCATTAAAGAATGTATCTGCACAAGATGCCTACATTAGGGATGTGATTTCTACTTTGTATGCTGGTGACCTGAACAAATTGCTGAGTTCGATTCTCTTTTTCCTTTAACTTTATAGAATTGTCACCAAGAGCTCTTAATAAGGTTGCTAATTCTGTACCTTTCAAAGACAGAATGCCTCCTAGTGCTCATGGGGGAGTAGCAAGCTGTTTGCTGCATTGCAAAAACCGTAGCCATTCGTGCTGTGTTCGTGTGTTGTCAGCTGTGACTGACTTCTGCCCCCTTCAGTATTCCTTTACTGGCACAGTTGAAGCAAATCTGAAATGGGATTGATGAAGTTAGCATTAAACTTTTGCAAACTAAGCAAAAAAGGAAAAAGGGTCTTACATTAAAAGCAATGGGTTAATTGAATCGGAGTGTTCCTCATTCCAGTGTTAAAAATTGAGACAGCGATTTTTTTTTTTCCCTGCTTCCTGGGAATGTTCTGAAGGTAAACACATTCAGCCTTGCCCGAGTTTCCAGTTAGGAAGTCTTAGATAGAGTTACGATTGTGAAAAGCGATTGTCAACTTTCCATTTCTCAGATATTACACAGGCTGAGATAACGCTACATGTTATTGGGAAGGCTTTCTTTTAGGGAAGAAGAGACTACTTTTCTTGCCATCCCATTCAGCAGCATAACCAAATACTCATGTTCATGTCCTTTTTCCTTTGACACTTGCTGCATTTTTTGGGTGGGGAGGATTGCATTTAGGAAGCTTATATTAAAATCTACATTTAGAATAAGTGTTTTCTCTCATCTGATTTAACCTGCTAAAAAGGAAATAATTTATCTTCCTTTTGAAGATTACTGTTGTTTAATTTCAGGGCTTAGAAAGAGCTCTGGATATTCAGAAAGAATTTATGAGACTGTTGGATCCTCCAAGCAAAGAGGTACAATAAGAATGTGTAATAATAATGTACTTCATTTGGTCTTTCTATTTCTATGCTCTTTTTAAGATTAAACATGGAACATTTAGCATGTTATCAGGCTTCATCTTACAGCACAGGTTAGAAGATGTGCTTCTCTGACAGATGAATAAGCATTGGCCATTTGGTGATATTCAGTTAACAAAGATAAAATAAAACAATGTTCTAAGCATAGTAAGACTTTCTGGTTACCTGGAAAAGTATCCTGGGAGCGACTGGTATCACAGTGAATATACAATATATGGTTCTGATCTTGCTGAGTCGCACACAGCTACACACAACATGCATTATTCAAGGTGCTGTTACTGTTAGAGTCTAGATTGTAATTTCTGAGATCCCCTCTATTTTTGATAGACTTGGTGAGAATCTTTTGGAACAGTGTTTGGAGTGATGCCCATGTAAAAATGAACATTTCTATACAGGTTTAGGGGAAACTTTATCACCATGTTTCAGTATTGAAAGGGTGGCTACAAAGAAGATGGAGACTCCCTTTTTACAAGGGATCACATGGAAAAGACAAGGGGTAATGGGTACAGTTAATCCCAGGGAGATTGAAGTTCAACGCCGGAGGATAATTTTTCACAATGAGAACAATCAACCACTGGAATAATCTTCCCAGGGAAGTGATGGATTCCCCACCATTGGACACTTCTTAGATTCAGCTGGACAGGGTGTTGGGACAACCAGTCTAGGTCATAGTTTGCCCAGAAAGGTTGGCCCAGATGATCCTTGAGGTCCTTTCCACCGTGGTACTCCATGATTCTAAGATTTGAAGTGAGTTATCACCACACAATAAAAATGGATAGCTGCTGATAGTATTCAAGACAAAACGGAAGCTATATCCTAACTTAGATGTTTGCAATCTCTTTAGGCCAAAATTCAGTTTCCCTTTTTGTCTGACGTTTTTGGACTTTTTCATGGAATTGATTTCTTTCTTATTTTGCTCCCACCAGCCCAGTCCCCAAGCAGCAGACGGTAAGAAAGGCAAAGCGCAAAATACAGGGAAGAAATCTGTGGTAAGAGAGGAGACTTTCATTTTAAGCCTTCAGCATAGTAATAACAACAGCAGGGAACCAAAATGTTCTAAACAAATGAAACATTAATCTACATTGCTGCTTTGGAAAGGTCAAGGCAAGACCTTTAAATATTCCAAATGCTCATATCTTACATAGTAATTTGGATTCATCTGGCTATGCCTTCCCTTCCTGTGGAACAGTAACAGAAAGGGGAAATTCTTCTGGAATCTGGTCATTTTTTTCATATAGAAATCCTGGTTAAGTATCCAGATGAGCATTTTTCAGGCCTATAGTGCCAGCAGAGGATGTGCCTTTTTGACCATGAAGGCCTTAAAATGATAACCTGTAAGATTTGCATATTGTGCTGTTTCCTGACTCAGGGAGCATAACTCCCCTCTTAATCATGCTGCATCTAAGTTCTCAGTTCCTGTTTCAGGTTATAGGTAGTGGCAGATACAAACCAGGAGCTAAAGGGCAGCACTCCCAATGTGCACAGGACATTATTTTATACTACTCAGATCACTTCAAAGCCTGTAGTGTAGAGTTTCCCATCTAAATGGGATGGAAACGCCATGTGGGTTTTGCTCTCCATTCTGAGACAATTAAAACATTATCAGGTGAGAATTGTTGCTGTTGTTGAATATGAACAAAAGAGAGGATGAACTAAAGTTTTCCTGTTCTCTTGCTTAAACGCAAAATTCATCATCATTAAGCAGTGGGTAATTTGCACATTCTTATCACAATATATACTGAAGTCACAAATTAAAGTAATTCCATAAGCTCTGCACAGGGAAACAATGCATTAGATTCTCTGGAAAAAAAAACCCATTTATTTCAGTAGGAGAAAGCTAAAGGAGATAGAAGTGAGACTGCATTTTAAACTGATAAAAGTACCATATTGTTTTGAACTCTTTTTTTGGGGGGGGAAAGGAAAAATGACAAAGTAGGCAGTGAAGAAGAACTTATTTAGGTTGTAGAAGGTTATAGTATGGACAGAAAGTACTATATGTTATAGTATAGACAGAAAAAATGGTTTTATAAAGATCATGCTTTTAGTAGAATGAGCAAGGCACAACATACGGGTACCTTGAAACTCACATGAAAATACAGACTTAACCTCTGTAGTTCATTCTCTAGTTCTCATCAAAACTGATGCTTTCCAATTGTCATCTCCAGTCTAACCTAGGATTATATCCTGCTGCTTTCTGGGCTACTTAGGGTTATTCTTTATAATCCAAAATTCACAGGCTTTAAAATCAAAAATCAGTGTTTGAAAAACATACAGAAAACCTGACAATAGAAGGTCACATGAAATATTTTCCTGATACAGCTCTGCTTGCGGCTCATGTCAGGAACACTGTTCCTGAGGCAGACAACTCCATGCAGCTGTGCTTGAGGTATTTCCCCTTAAATTTCCTGAAATTTGTTCCTTCTGGAAGTCCAGAGAGATTCTGGTGTTCCTTGAACGCTCCATAGAGGATATATCCGAGTTGTAGTTGAGGATAAATGAGTACAAGCTGTTTAAAAGTAGAGATTACATTTTTGTTGCGAAGAAATGGTCCACAGCTCTGTCAACTTTTACATAGCATCCATAGCAACTCAGTGGTTGTTGAAAGTGTATTTAAAGTCTTTTAATAAGCCAGTATTGGCCATGTAAGTACAAGAACTACATGACTAGACGTATTTCCAAAGACAGTTATCTCCCTGCTCATTAGCACTTGATCATCCATAATTCATAGAGAATTGCCAATGCAGTCTCTTTCAGATACATGTTTTGATGACTGAATGCAGAATGAAATGACAGTGAAAATATATATATACAAGTATAAGATATATACATGTGTGTACATAAAGTTATTATTTTTGTTTTACTTGCAGCAACAAGCCTCAAAAAGAATATCACATTTAGGATGCCCAATAAGAGGATGTGATAACCTAGAGCAACTGCTAATCCTAATGCAAACAGCTTGCGACAATATAAGTCTGGAGCTAGGAAAAGATATGTACTTAGCAATAAATTGTGCTGCTCATGAATTAATGGATTATGTGAGTTATTTTCAATATCTATTTTGTTGTTCTTTCAAAGAAATGTAGCCATTTGTTAACATTATTTAACATTATGTTGCAGACTCGCCTCAAAGCTTCTAACTCCATTTTTGAAGGTATCAGTCCAGCAAACCGAAAGAATTGTCTCTGCATTTAAATCAGTCCTACAAGTGTAGCAAATGTGTTATTGGCTTGTGAGTGCAAGGGAATGAGACATGCAGACATCCTTCTGGTAGCCTGATGTGCTGGGAGCAGGGAGAATGGATGTATTCCTCCTCCCCAGCTGCACCAGCACGCTGGTGGCATGGAACAAGGCTCACTGGACCCAGGCAGACCCCCATTATAGCTTTGTTCTGCATGCATAAATCTCTGTTCCTTTCATGATTTAACTTTAATTATTGAAATGGTATAAGCCTGACTGCACCAGCCAGGTGAAGCCCTTTTCTCATATTTTTCAGATCAGCCTGGGTCACATATAGCAAACTCTTTAATGGACAAACACCTCTGTTTACAAGCTCTGTTTGACAAACCAGCTTCATCTCACATCGCATCTTAGACAATTTTGAATTCAAGTATTAAGCAGCTAATCCTGTTTTGATGTTTGTTGGGTCTTTTCATTTCACCGCAAGGTATAGATGAAATAATTCTATCCACCCTAATTTCAAGGATGAAGAACAAGAAATTATTTACACAAGTACACTTCTGCAATTCCTTAACACCACTACATGCTTATTTCTCCATTATACTACACTACGTCTGTTGTTTAATTCAAACTACCTTAACCTTCCTGCCATAGTATGATTCTGTATGCGCTTTCATCTCATTGTGTATCAACATTAACCTTTTAATTCTTATTTTTATTTGATAGTTTATTTATCTCCAGCTGAAGTCTCAAAGTTCTTGCTCCTTGTTCCAAAATTAATCAGGTTTCTCTCTAAGCAGAAAAAGAAACTTCCTATTCCATTGAATATCTAAAGAGATTAATCTGGGTTTACTGTAGTGACTACTGTCTTTTGTTAAAGCAGTTGCTTTCCTGACAGTCTGGTGTCTGTATCCCATACACCAGAACAAGAAAAATCTTAACCAGTGAATTACCAGTAACTCTGTAACTTTCTGTCACTGAGCTGCTGAAGTCACTAAAGCAGTGGCTATTCTAGCAGGGTCTGACAGTCTGCTGTTAATAATCCTGCAGTTTATGCTTCCCACAATGATGACACTCGTTTTAAATTAGTCCTTTTTGTGAAGCGAATGAGACGAGGAAAGGCAGCACCTACGTTTTGAGCACTGAGGGTGCACTCCTTTCCCCCAGCAATATTTTCTTCATGAAATAAGGACCCAGATTTAGCTCTGGGGGGGAAGTGATTAATGATTTTTTTCATGCAAGATTCAATAAAAATGTCAAAGATTGGTAACTATCATAAAGCCGTGTGTAAGGGGCAGAATTCCCTAAAAATGCTGAAATAGGTCTCCTTTGGTTTAGGAGTGGCATGGCTCAGAGATTTTGGCATGAGCCCCCTGGCACCCACTGTTACTTTAGGCAGAGTTTTCTATAACAACATGCTGAGCACTTACATACGGGGCAAAGCAGACAAGTGAATGTGGGCTTATTGAAGAGCACACAGCCCACTGCCTTGGTAGGGACACTGGCGTCACAAGAGCTGTGTGCTTACATTAGCACTCTGGTTTTTAAAGCATTGCCTTCCTTATGTTTTATGCTTTTTACTTTCTAGCGTAAAGGAAAATATGAAATACTCACTGGAACTTTCAAAAGCCCTGATGAAATGGTTAACATGTATGTGGAACTGACTGACAAATTCCCTTTTATTATTGCATTAGTAGATCCCTTAAGGAAAGAGGTAAGATACCACAGTGCGGTCCTTGGGAAGTTGAGAATACTGCTCAGTGGCAAAACACTGAACTTTTCACATGTTTACAGAAAAGAAAATACAAAGCTTCTGCTTTTGGAGTCATTCAGCATAAAAATATCACTAGAAAAATTATCAATTCATTTGCAAATTCAAACCCAACAATAAATCTTTCTATACTTTTGACACAATTCCTGATGGAAAATAATGCTGGCATGAACAGAAGACTCAGTACAAACATGATAAAGAATTGCAAGAAAATGCTTTTTTTCCCCGATTCTATTTGCTAAACCACTGTGTCATTTTTATTATATTTTCCTTACATTTATTACATTTTGTTATTATTTCCATAATTCAAATTATAAAAGCAAATTATAAAATTCAAGTTATATTTTGCTATTATATTTATTATATTATATTATATTATAATATAATATATTATAATATATTATATTATATTATATCTGAAATTTGGGCATAGATGTATATTCCTTAAAATCCCTCTCTGCATGACTGAGATTTATTCCCAAAGCCTGACCAAGCCTGTCACTGGCAGCATTGTGTGATAGGGATTAAAGTGATAGTAAGATCTTATGTATTTACTACTGCGATCAAAGTTAGAGGAGTTAATTTAGTGTGGCTAATAGATTGTAACAATAAAGTAGAATACTGTTAAGCATGTTATCAAGTTGGAGATGGGTAAAAGAAACAGATTGCATAACTTTGAGTATTAGCATTTCTACACAACATTGTTTCCATGTATTACATGGAAGATCAGAACTTAATTGTAGCAGAACCAACAATTGCAGACCTGGATTCTGCAGATGCAGAACTTCATAAAAATTGCTCTTGCTGTCAAATTTTACACTTTATCTTCTTTAAAATATGAGGGTGTTTTTATAGACAAAACATGAAGACTGTGATTAAAGGGGAAGCAGAGTGATGATGCCTTTGTGAACCTGCCCAGTGAATAAATAATTCTAAACCAGACGAACTGCAAAACCCATCTGATTTTATTCTTAACTGGAACTTTAAAGTTCATTTTTCAAATATCTGTGTTAATTGTTACCTCACTGTAGTTTTAGCCCTGTCTTCCTGCACTGCTTCACCCTGACTCTCTGAATTACCCATGTTCCAAAACACTAGCTTATTCCCCACTCCTGCCAGAGCTGCAAACTTCCATGGTAATCCTTATGAAGGAACAATTGCAATGTGAAAATCTGCAGAAGAACTTCAACAGATAGTGAAGTGCAGTTGGGATTAGAATACTGTGAAGGGACGTGCCTCTCCTCCTCCTCCCTTCATTCCCAGATGTATAAGGTTTGCCCATGTCACATCTTTGCCACAGATCATTAAGTCCTTGAGGCTCAGTTCTGGTACCAGTTCAACAATTCGTTTCCAGACGGCAGAGTGCTTGAGTTTTAACATTTGTTCAGGTGTCAAAAGCTTCATTTTCACTTATGTGTGGGCTTGAAATCCTGAGAGGAATGGACCTTTGCACAGATTGCAACTACATAGGTACAGAAGCCTGTCTGATCTGCAGATAAAGAATTCTTACTGGCAGAATTATTAACTAGAGTAGTAATGTTTTTCATGCGATAGCTCTACATTAATTAATAAATTTCAGCTTTCAAATTATGTACATATCCTTGTCCTTTATTTATCCTTAAATCTCAGTACCATGTGGGCAGTGCATTAAAAATGAAGAAACAAAACCCCTAAAACCCCAGAGCTTTGCTGAAAGCGAGCATTGCATTCTGCTGTTCCCCCTGGGTCAGCCCTGCAGCTCTGCTCATCCTGTCTCTATACATGTCACTGTGTCTATGACTGCCTCCAGTTTCAGTATTTTATATTCAAACAAATACTAGGACACTTAAAATATTAACATAAAAATGAGTCCTCTGAATAAAACAGTAGAAATTTATTTGATACTCCATTAAAATGGAATAAATTTCAGGAAGGAAACCAAAATAGCAAACTCCTACAGTTAATTTAAATGGAAATATTTTAAACTGTACTTGCATGAAACAAGCTTTGAGTAATTCCAGATCAGAATTAATGTTTTCTGGCAAGATCTTAAAATTCAAGCGAAATTCCAGTAGCATGTTTTTCACAGCTGGACAGAAATGAAAATACAATATAAAATACGTTTACATGAAGAGTATCTTTAGGATTAAATCCAAATTTTTTCTTCATTTTTATCTCCTTCAGTTTAGTTTTTAAACTCCAGTTATTTACCTGATTCTTTATGCAGGACAGACAACAATGGAGTAACATATGTTGTGCTCTTGGTTCCAAATGTTTCCTGATTGCTGAAGATGCTGCCACATATATTTCCAAGCTTAAAACTGACCAAAACTTAAATGTACCAACATGCAGTGGTGTTGTCCTAAAGTATATTAACCAAACTAAGGTCTCAGACCTGATAGAACTTACTGGACTTCTAGATGGTGAGTAG
>JANRGW010029414.1:0-51670 GCA_024733675.1 Psilopsiagon aymara
GGGGGGGGGGGGGGGGGGGGGGGGGGGGGGGGGGGGGGGGGGGGGGGGTGCATCATTTACAAGAGTTCTCCACATAACCAGGGGATTTGCTCTAAAAAGGAAACAAAACCAAAGGTAGAGAAGTCCTAGGAAGACTCAGTATAGACACCAGGTAGCTAAGGGTCACAGTTTTGTTCTGTTCATGCACCCCAGTGTCTGCTGCACAAAGCCAGTTATAGCTTGTAATGTTGTAGCATGTTAAGAGTAAGTACCACACAGCGCAGTGCCAGAGTACGGTAGCTACACCACCTCTATAAGAGGAGCATTTTCAACACACTGGTTGTACCTTCCCAGCTCCAGCACTGGATACGTGTCATAGTCCTCCACAAGTCAGATAAACAAAACTGCATCCAGAGGAAGATATTTTACTGTTTAATGTCTTGTTTTCTCTTTTCTTTTCCCTTCTTTTTTTGTCATTTCTTCATTTTTCTCTCTTTTTGGCAGCTTGGAAGACAACTTCACCTTTTTTTGCTGTAAAACAGAATGTACAGACAGTTTTAAATTCAGCTGCAACCTGTCAAAAGCACAAGTCAAAATGCTGTCAGTGGTAAAAGAAAAGTCTCTTTCCTTCTGCTCCCCTTTGAGGTATGAAGTTAAATGGCCTGGGGCATACAATATTCAGTCCTGAGGGCTGACCACAGCTCCCTGGATTTGGCAATATGTACAAAGGGGAATACTGGAACTGCTGTCTGGGATCACTGCATGCAGCAACCTGCAGCTGCTCCTTAACAATGGCACCATCCCCACCAACACTTAAAATACTACTAAGTTTGGAATTGGGTGCAGTAGTCACGAGTTCTCAGTGACACCTAACTCTGGACCAACACTCAGGCAGAAAGCAATGGATGGAAATAACTTCAAGACTCTTTTCACACTGTCACTAGTTAAGAATTTAAAACTTGAGAGATTCAGCATCTATTATGATGGTTCTCCCCCCTCTTCATTCTGAGGATATTCCAAGTCCTAGAAATGTACTTAAAAAAAACACAGTTCAGTGGGGTAATTTTACACTGTACAAACTAAGTCACCTTAATCATTGCATCACTGTCAACTGTATCTTGCTCATCTTCATCAGACTGGATCTCTTCCACATTCAAGTCTTCATTCATTTCTAAGGTGGACACAGATCCTGACTGTCTTCTAGATGTCTTGACAGAATTAAGTGAATATGGAGTCAGATGTGACTCTCTGTTGTAAGCACGTGTAAAAGCTGCTTTTACCTGTGAGGTTGGAAGGAAACACTATGAGCATCAGCTTAGGAACTGCAGATTGTTAGCTAACCAGCTCTTGGCTAGAGATTCCACATCATCTTTCCTTTGGGAAGGTGTGACCAAAGAAAGACACGTGGAAGAGGAACACTATCTCGAAAGACCTTAACATCAAGAGCTGTACGGTGAGGGCCCATTCTGAGTCCCACATAATCCTTAGCTAGAGCATGCATCTCCAGATGATTCTTGCTTAGTCCACCATAATTTCAACACTGTTGTTCTGCTGCCCCAAACCCAAGTTACACACACCAAAGCACTCTCAGCAGCACTGGACACCTGCCATGCTGAAGCAGCATATGCAGACAAGGTCCAAGCACCCAACAGTAGCACCGCTTTAGTTATCAGGGAAAATCCTTCTCTTTCCCTGAGCATTTGATCTGGGATGGGGAGACCATGGTTCAGCTCTCACACCTGTCTAGTCTGTAGTAGGGACTTGAGCTTAAGCTCACCTTATATGACATGAGGGTCTCAGCTACTGGAGTGGACTAGGTGGGTATTGGAGAGGCACCACACAATTCCCCCAAGGTTAGGTAGCTCAGTCTAACTGGACTGTAAGAGATGCAAGCTGAAAGCACGCTCCTAATTTAGTGCCCACACCATAACAAATGTGGTGCACCTGTCCTCCTTTGCACACTGGTGAGTAAGGCAGCACTGTGCTGTGCATGAAGGGGTAATACAGCTTACAGCCAGGGGCTCGCTTGTAGAAAGGCAAAGGATTCCCTGCTCCTTCTGTGTTCCACTTCTATGCCCCAGACACAGCTGACTCCCAGCAAAACTTTAGACCAGGAACAACAGGCATGAGTCCTGAGTGAAGCGGCCCTGACTATCTTTCAGGACCTACCCCTGAACCTTTAGTAATATGTTTGACAGCTGACTTACAAAGACTACTATTAATTAGGTTACAGTTACTAAGCAGCTGCACTTACTTCAGCCTTTCAGCAGCACATCCATACCACAGCTATTATTCTATGATTTCTTTTTAAAGATACCAAAGAAAAAAAAAATCACTAGTGAGTTTTACCTTGGGATCCAGCTTTGAGAAAGCACTGGGTTTGCCTCCCCACATGCTTATTTCCATGATATTGTCAACATCTTCTTTCATCAAGCAGTAAGAGTCCATGAAGGTTATAGCTTGCTGTACACCATCTGCTCCAAAGTCTTTCAAGGGCTGGACAAGCGCATCCCGCAAGTACGACAGATACTCCATGTTTACTGTCCTCTTGCACGTCTGGGTTCTTTGTCAAATTAAAAGTAGTAAGTGAATGTGTATACCACCACTACTCAATTCTAAACACAAGCTACCTGCAGGTCAGGCCCTTAGCAAATAGACAATCAGCTGCCTTGAGAGCTAACTGCAGGTGGTACTGTGCCACTCCTGCCATACCTGCACTAGGGATGACATGAAGTATTCAAACACCAGGTTGGGGAAACACATCCCTGACCGAGCAACAACAGTTTCAGGGCAGAGGGAAGTCACAGTGCTGCTGACTTAACTAGAAATATTTGCAGTATGACTGTTGACCAGATTAAACACTAAGAAAGTGGCACCAGCAACACAGGAGCATTTTCACAGATTGTACATTAAGTTTGTGCCAAGCACAGCAAGGAATTAATGGCAGGTAATGAACTAGACAAGAACTAAATACATCACATATCTGATATAAGCCAGACGAAGGTCAGTATTACCTGAGACTCATGTGCATTCCCAGTTCTTGAATGATACGATCATGTTTACCCGTGGATGAAAATTTCCCTAACCAGCTGGGAAAGACAGGAAACTGGGACATGGAGCCTCTCATCAGCTCCCCTGGGAGAACACTGGCATAAATAGCCTGAAAAAGTAACACACACCCAGCTCAAATCACAGTGAATTATTCTCACTGACACAATGACATACAACCCCTCTTGTCCATATGAAAGGGAGTAGTACAGTTCCAGCTTATTTTAAGAGAACTCTTTCCTGGTTGGTTGTTTCTCTTCAACCCCAATTAGGGTACAACTTCATCTCTTGTACTACCCTTTTTGTTTCCATGTTCTAAAATATCTGTGAAATTATCCCTGTTTTAAAAGCCATTTAAAGAAAAAAAGACACCCTTGTTTCTCACATCCAGTTTGGAGTGCAGTCAGACAAACAGCTGACCATGCAAACAACTGGTGTCACCTCCAACAGGCAGATGTGGTGAAGGAGACATTTCTGAAGAGCACCACAAATCTACACAAACTCAGCCAGGCAAGTTCCTAAGCAACTTATCAGTCTGCACCTGTGCTAAGCATGGGGTGAACTCAATGCACTCCAGAGATTCCTTCCAACAGTCTATGGTACATTCTCTGATGCCAGTGATAATCTTTCAAGCACAAGTCTTGTCAATGTTTCAGTGATCACTGAAGAGTACAGTGACAAAGCTTCAATCCTCTGTGCTTTGAGAGAGATAGCCTGGTGAGAGGCTGGGACAGAAATCACTTAAAGCAGAGCAAGCTCATAGCTACACATCAGAAGTGGCATGTGCCATGTGCTCCTATGCTTCAGAATGATAGGACAAGCCTCAGAAGACTTCATCTCAAGATGCAATGTGAGTTCAACAATATGAACATGGGAAACTGCTCTCACCAGCATCACAGAATACTGCATGAAGCATGAACTTCACAGGTCATAAAAATTATTCTGAAGCATCAGTTTCAACAGATCAGTCTTTTACACTGAACACCCATAAAAAACATGAGTGCCTTGCTCACCTGTGTTGGAAGAAGATTCCAGTTTTGCTTGCTACGAATCTGTCTGTCCACTATATCACCATCACAGATACTATCAGCTGCTCTACTCAAGAGCACCAAGTGCTTTTTCAGATTTCCTCTGGAAAAAAAACAAGCTGACTGTATTACAAACCAGACATACACAGACAGGTTTTAGTCTAGTTTTACTCCCCAACACAAAAGCCTATGTCTATTTAGAGTATAGAATAACTCACCCAGCAGCAGCTGGTTTCATATGTACATAGTTCTCTTGGACAAAGAGAGGTGCTAGGGAATAATCATGGAAGAAAAGATCCAATTTGTCTATGAGAGACATACGAGAAGCCTCGCCTCCAGCACCAAAAACCTTCCGGACGACGTCAAAAGGGCCCTAAGTAAATGGTATTTCACAAAGTCAGGGGGTTGCAGGTCAACACAAACAATAAGACACAGCTCAAGATCAACAAAAGTACTTTAGTGATGGTACCCCAACAACACCTGGACTCATCAGTACAAATTCAATGCTCAGTACTTCCTTCCTACCACTTCACCAGTTTTGAGAATTCTGGTTTGCTTCTGATATTAAGAGAAATATCTCTAAACAGAGGACTCAGGATGAGCAGTATGAGCTTCATAACTGCATCTTACATAAGCAACCAACATCAAAATACATACTCACTTGGATTTACCATTTTTTACCTGTCTCTGGCAATTTTACAGCTCCCTGCATCTAGGCTGTCAGTGCTTTAGAAGATGCTTATAAGGCTTAGTTATTATATTAGAATATATGACAGTAAAAGCCAATCCAGTATTTTACACTTACCATTTTGATATCCTTCTTGGCTCTGCTGGAATCAGTTTTAGCCTCATCATAAGTCAATGATTTATCTTTTGCACACCACATATTAAGGTTATGTAAAACCTAAAGAACAAAATTTACAATTTGGTAGCAAATCAGATCAGAAAAAAGTCTCATCTCTATACATAACAATACTGTTCATATACTATGCTAAAGTCAAGGATGTGTACATTATGTGCTATCTGAATGGACACTGATGTTTAATTGGTACTGACCTGTCTGATGTCCTGATTTGCTGCCAGGATTATCTCTTGCATAGCAGGTGGTGGAATTTTTAAGCCTTCTTTAAATGCTATAGACATCATGGCACCCTGCAATACACACAAGTAATTGTCCTTAGAGATTTCCTGTGAGTTCTTCCCCCTACAGAACACACTGACACCTCTGTGAAAGAGCATTATCATATCCTTCTAGGTTTTTAAAGCAGATAGAATTTAAACTTTCTCTCGAACATAAGTCATCCCAAACATAAGCCATCCCTTTTTTATACCATGTCATGGGTGTAAAGAAGCACACGGTCATTAAAAAAATAATAAATTAAATCTTTGGATGTATTTAAGATAGACTTCTAAAATGTGAAAGGCTTTGGGATATTTCATTCTTCGGGAACAAAAACTCAAACAACCAATTTTGAAAAGCCATTAAGTTTTAGGTAGTGTTCCCAATTTTGCATAAGTTCTGCCACATGAAGACAGAAGTCACTGTTGGTAATCCAGTGCAGCCCACACAGCCACAGCCTTCTTACCTTTATCTGTTCTAGACGAGGTCTCTGAAAACGAAGATCAAAACAGTAGTGGACCAAGGAACGCATTTTAGGATGGTTGCGATCATTACACATACAGATGATGGGGACCTTTGTGTGTCTAATCAAACCGATCAACTCCTGTGATTTAAACACGTTACAACAAGTACATCAGATATCTCAGAAAACAAGAATGGTTAAAATGTAATACCAAGCAGTATTTGTCCCTGCCTTAAATCAGACCCTCAAGAGGTACAAACCTATAGAACTTCTCCTATTACAATCATGCTGCTACAAAGTGAAAACCCAGCCCATCTCCTACTTCTTCTGCTCTAATTCAGCTGCAATAAATCTGCTGTCTACTCACTTCCACTGTCTACTCCCAGCAATCATGTCTGATCTGTTCTTCACGAAACAATGAAGATCAATAGCCCACAGTAGAGCTGTTCACCTGCAGAGGCAGGTTCATTTGTCTATAGGCCAGTTGGACCCGGCCCGTGCCCAGAGGGAGCACAGTGCAGTCTTTCTGACCGCACTCTGCCATAAACAATGAAGAAGCAGGAAGTAAAAAGATCAGCACTTCCCTGTCCAAAGAGCTCAGCCCTGAGGCTTCAGGATCTCTAGGCTTACCACAACAAATTCTGCCTGCTCTAATGAAGGTGAAATTCAGTTCAATTTCATATTCCTGCAATGTAAATGTCTCCATCTGAACTAAAAATCTGGTTTTGTCAAAGTACTGCATGTGATCACAAGAATTCTTCAGAAGCTAAAACTGGAGCTGCTAAGGAGAAAAAGGATAATACTGCCTATGCCACATTATTTAGTCAGTGTTACTGCCTCCCAAAGAGGGCAACTGTCCCAACCAGATTACAAACCTCCCACTGCAGGCAGCTGTCAGCTACAGAGACTTTAGGATCAATTAACCTGTACAAGAACAAACGTCAAAAGCACACACACCCAAGTTTATCACTACAGGTGTCTTACAGAGGTATCATTTTTCCCCCCCCCTACCAGTGCATAACCCTTCTTACAAAGACAGACTTCTAAAAGAGGTCAGACTTTCTATGGGCCATGGGCTGAGAACAGCACAGTGGCTTGAAATATTTGCTGCTATATATGGTATGCACTCTCAGCAATGGCATTAGCTAATAACTATAGGAGTTTCACCTGAATCCCTCCTCTGTCTTCATTGCCTGCCATACCATCCACTTCATCCATGATCAATACATGTTTCCCGCTAACTGATGAGGATGTGCCTGAAAATGAACATGGACAAAAAAAAATGAGATGGAAATAAAATATGGACTTCTTCAGAGTTTCACATAATGCTTTAAGGGCAGGTAACCCCATCTTAAGACAACTGAGGCAGTAGTGAAACTCTTGCTCTGCCACTTGATCACATGAATCTATGTTCAGAGAACAGAACTAACTATAACCTCATGTCATCTTCCAAGAAACAAGTCCCATGCAACAGAAAAGCAACTGCAGAGTTCTTGAGCAGTTTGTGCAGATTAGCAACTTATTCTACTAATAGCAGGATTTAATTCTACAATTGAAGATAGAATAAGCCAGCTTATTAAATGAAGCAATCCTTATTAGAGCCAGAGCCCTCCACGTGAAGAGTAAGTTAAATTCCTCAGACCTGTGCAATAAGGAAGTTCTGTCCCTCCTGTAACCGAACTCTTAACACAACAAAAATCCTCCTTCAAACAACAGACATACCAGAACAGAAGTCTTTGATGCTGGTGTTGTTAAGTGATTCAGCAACTACTTCCTTCAGACTGTTCTTACTGCGGGTGTCACTGGCATTCAGCTCCACGTAGCTATACCCCAGTTCCTAGTCCAAACAAAACCACACAAAAATGAGAACACAGATCAGTGGAAGAGCGTATGTGTACTCAGAGGTAGTATCAGTACTTCAGTGGTCCAGAAGAAAGCTCTTACAACACTACTTTCACACCTAATTTGTGGCTTTGATTCCTTTCTCCCCTCTACTCTTTTTCTCTTGCACTCCAAAAATATTTATAATCACACATAATCACAGATATGCCCAAATGAGAACATGGGGGCTGTGAGAAAGGGAGGAAGTCAGCACAGCTTTAGTTCTGGAAGATGAACAGAACTGCCACTGGGGATAGAAACAGAACTATAAGCCAAGGCCGCCTAAGCTTTGTGGTATTTCCAGCTGTATATCGAAGTCCTATGCACAAAGAAGCTGAAGAAAAGAGAAGCTTTTAACTATTTAACAGCCAGGAAATGCATGGCTCTCCCAGCAGTCTGAACACTTCAGAACAGGGCTGGGCTGCCTCAGAGTCCCTGAAAGAGGTTAACCCAGCCACTCCTTTATCAGCAAAGTCCCCTGCCAGGGCCATGCCCCAGCACTCCAGTGAGCTACACACAGCCTTGGTCTTTCAGCTTAAACAACCCTGTTCTGCTGGATGCTCCTGCGGGGCACAGTGAAATGCTTTGCAAAGACCTGAAGCAACTGTGAGGAAGCTAGGCTGGAAACCAGAAGCATAGAAGACCACACTAGTGCAGAAATGAGCCCACACAAGCACATCCAGCTTTTCTGCAGGTCTAGTTTTGGGTGTGGCATCAGTTTGCTGGTTTAAGGCGAAGGCAGAAGATTGGGTGTTGCTCTATACAACTCAAATATTGCAGTAAGTAAGTACTTCTTCCCAGCACACAGATCAGATAGCTGACAATAGTTTTGGAACTCTTCCAAGCTGGTAATACCATATTCTAAACAAGTTCTTGTCATTCAAAGAACAAAAATACTTCAAAGTGTTACAACAGCACTATTAACGAGCTAGCTCTAACAGCAATTCTACAGTCTGGAGGTCTCAGCTGATTCTCATGACACAGTTAGTGGAACACAGCATTCAAGTAAGTTAGGAAAAACTGATTTCTAAATTCAGATTTTGAAATGATCACAGAGTCCTGTCAACTTCCCTCATTCCAAAGCACTGTTTGAATTTAGAATGAGCCTGGGAAACCGCTCTTTCTTAGATATATAAAAGCCATGACCAAGTATTTCAAAAAGCTTGCCAGAATTTGACTCCTACTAAATTCACTTCAAATACTCTCTGACTTGTAGAGCTAGTGCTGAATGCTCAGTTTATGTAAATCATCTTCAGTAGTTCAGCACACTGTGACGTTTCCTCTCAATATAACACATACAGACACCCACTGCTATACTATTACCCCAGACCTGATACAAAGGTATATAAACTTCCACATATTTTCAGCTGTAACTCTTGTTCTGAGCAGGCAGAACTAGGGTGGGGGAGACGCTGGCCATTCAAGCAATACCCACCTGCACACTGTATCTGTATCCAGATACAGAATCTGTAAGGAACAAACCATGCTGAGAACATGTGTCAATATGAACTCACCTTACAAACCAAAGAAGCTGTAGTAGTTTTACCAACTCCAGGTGGACCAGAAAGTAAGGCTGCTTTAAAACCAGTACCATCATCTTTGCCTCCACTTTTACTGTTCTTGGCTATAAAAGGAGATTCCGGGTTTTAACTAGGTATGTATTATAAAACAAATGCCATACTTCTAAAGGTATCAAACATCACTGGATGTTTTTCCTGATTTAGGGCCTCATATTAACATCAAAAAATGCATACACATCTGTATCCTAACTATTTGAGGAAAAGCAGTTTAAACCATCTTAAGAGCAGCAGTAATTCTAAAATGAACATAGGAAAAGTGCTGTGTATGTAATACAACTATTTCAGCAATTTCCTCATAAACACAGAACAGTAAAACAAACCATGCATCCAAACAAACTAAATCAAACCCCAAACACACCACAGAAATATCCCACTACCCACTATGGTTGAAGTAAACAAACACTATTTTGAACACATTAAAAAACTGTCTATAGGACGATCCACTGGACACAACATGGAGTTGTCATATGTGTCAGGCAGAACCAGGACCTTAAAAATTCATCTCTTCCCCATACATGACAGCAGCCATCCAGACATGATGCCATCCTGCACTTTCACCATGTGTACAGGCAGGTTCACACTGGCCAACATTCTCTTGGTGAGAAATAATTCAATAGGCCATTTTAAGACATGGCTTTCTGTTCTGGTTTGGGGGGTGGGGAGTGGCAAGGTAATAACTGCTTCACCAAAATAAACCTCAGGCTCAACTGCTGCTAAAAATTCATTCAACTGCACCCTCAATTCCTGATTCCTAGAGCTGCTCTGCTATCTCAAAGGCCCATATTGGTCCAGGCAACCTATCAGCTTAATTGGCATGGAGGAACACAGAAAAGTTAACTATGACGGTCACCTTGTCCATCTTCCAAGGTATCCTTGTGCCAGTTTCTGAGCCATCGGAGCAGTTTATTGGCACAGCTTTGCTCACCCTGCTGTCCAATTACTGCCTTAAGAGATACAGGCTTGTATTTATCCACCCATAGCAATCTCTCTGTTCCATCTTCGTTAACCTCAGAAGCCAAGTTCCCCTTCAGACAGGGGGCTTCTTTCTTCTCTTCAGTCTGCCTTTTAAAGTCTGTAAGTTTTCGCACAGCAGTGGCTTCTCTCCTGGCAGATTTGACGGTATCTCCTTTTTCAGGAGTAGACTTGCATTTTTTATTATCAGCTTCCCTTTTGATGGGGCTAAAATTCCTTCTTCCAGCATCAGCTTTCTGTGGTGTCTTTTTAAGTCTTGGCTCTGCTTTCTTTGCCTTAGGAAAATAAAGGTAAGAAAATTAAAGGGAAATTAAAAAAAAAAGAAAGGGGCAAAAAAGCACACAGTAAATAAATGGGCTGTCCTTACACAGTAAATAAATGTAGCTCTGTGCAGTAGTGGTTAAGAAAATAACAAAACCCTTATGGCTTCCAAGAAGAAGCCTTAAACACAAATAGAAAATTTTCACTTTCAATCCTTTTAACCTAGAAGGTCGAACAGACAAGCACACGTGTTACTGAGACATAAGACCAAAAAACCTTCCACTTAAAGGCAAGACAAAGGGAAAAAAAACAACCCCCAAAACCAACCAACCAACCAAAAGGCCCCAACCCAAAACAAAACCAAAACCTACACTTATAATAAACAAACCTCTGCTTCAGCTGCCAGCTCATATTTGGACTTTTTGCCTGGCATAGTTCGAATGAGATCAAACAGGCCATCCTCATCTACAATTTTTGTCCCTAAAGTTGATGCCTGGAGCAAAAGTAAGAATGAAAAGGGAAGTCGGGTTAGGAATTACATAATTCAATTCGAAAGTGCTTTACAGAAAAGACTATGTTTAGGAACACAACAAAGAAAAAGGTATACGTATATGTGTGTATACGTATAAATAAATGTATATGTATATAAATAAAAACAAAGCCAAGTCCTAAAACATTAGGCAACTTTTCCTTTTAACATGCAGTTTATTTGTAGTACTGCTTTGTTTTGATAGAGATACTGAAAATCAGTCAGATGTGAACAACTGAGTCTCACTTCTTTCACTCACGCACAGGAACACACCTTTTCGCATTTAGACTGGCCACAGTCTCGCCCCATAACCAGATAGTTTGTCTTCTTGCTGACATTGCCAGTGACTTTTCCTCCATACCGTTCAATCAGAGACTTGGCCTCATCTCTCTCAATACACTCCAAAACACCTGTAATTACGAATGTCAGGCCTTCCAAGCAGTTTTCAGCTCCCTGAGAACCAGAACATTACAGAAAATGCCATTACCCAATGCAATTCTACCAAATACCTCTTCACCATGAGGTTTTTTAACCCCCTACTATGTCAAGTACCCCATGAAACTTCAAAAATAAACCTATCATACCCAGCTAGGTACTAGCTCTAGAAGTTCAAAGGCCATTAAAAGGCATAGCTAACCAACAGAATACGCATTATTTACCTGACCAACCATACTCATAGAATTCCAGTCAAACGAGTGACAGCAATCTTCCGACTTTAAGACCAGTAACTACTATTTATTATCATAACTTCATAAACCAAATACTTAATTTAATTTCTCAGTATATTTCCTTAGATTTAGTCACTGCTTTGGATTACAATTTAGCTTCTTCCAACACATACTCCCTAGTTGAACAAGACAGGAATTTTTAAACAGTTTAGTTGATACTTGTTAGACCATTCCTAACAATAAGTCCATGATCTACTCCAGATCTACATACAGAATTCTGGTGCAGCCAAACTTACCTGGGGTATTTCTTTGGAACCCAGCGCTCTTGGACCCTCACGATTAAGGAAGCTTCGGTAGGCTTGGTAATTGATTCGCCTCTTTTCAGAGTCCTCAGGACTTACAGACTTGGGCAAGAGAGAAAAAGAATTACACATATCATATATTTAAAACCAACAAAACAAACTCAAGCGTCACAGTTTAAGACATTTTTATGCACCTAAGGAAAAAGATCTAGGACTTGTTTTTAACTTATTGACAAGCAACACTTTCCCAGCTAACTTTTTTCCTGTATTTTTACAATTGTTAGGAACTTGGAGCTTACCAGAATTCATATTCTTAAAAATTGCCCAGAAGAATCAAAGTACCAAGTTACAGCAGTGACACATAAACAGTAATAAATGAAATGTATTTTCCTGCAAAAACATGCTGACATTTCCTCTGACAACTAAATTCTCTTCGACAGCTCCTACCTCAGCCTTCTTGGGAGAAATTTTCTCCTTCTTTGGTGTTGTCTTCTCTTCTTTCCTTGAAGCAGTTTTTTCTTTTGATACTAAACTTTGAGCACTTCTTTCCTCTTCAACAATCTCTTCTTTTTGTTTCAGAGACGCAAGCCTAGAGCTAGGTTTCAAAGGCAAGGTCTTATCTATCAGTTCTCTCGCTGTTCTACCATCAGATGACTGTGGAGATAAATGAGAGCCTTCTGAATTACACTTCACAGCGTAACTTTCTTCTTCCCCCATCGAGGCTGTTGCTTTCACTTGAAAAGAGCCAGAGGCAGGAGAGGACATATATAAGAATGTATCTAGTTAATATTATAAATTGGTGAAATATGTTCTATATTCTGCATCCTACCTCTTTCTGATTGCTTATATTTTTCTTTTACATTAGGACTGCTCTTGATGCTCAACACTGTCTGTTCTCCTCCTGAATCTTTCCGAGCCTAAATAAACACACAATGCCAAAGTCAGAGATGCATGTCCCAAGATACTATTAAGTCCAGATCCCCAAGTTTTCCTGCTGTTAAGTACAACAGACTGAATGGCATCTAACAAAGCTGACCCCTAAGACAATCAGAATACAATCTCTACCAAAGGCAGGCAGATAAGTGAATCCTGAACACAGCCATGCACATAAACTCCTTAAGTCAGAGACCAGACAGACTTCCAGGTTACAATAAATTTGAATCCTAACTGGTTACTGATTACTCTAGAAGTACCAATACTTTCTAAATTCATATTAGCAATCCTAAATTTTAAGAGCCTTGAAGTACAACCCACCAAATATCTTACTGTGCCTTACCACCACAAGCTATGAGAACTGGGAAGATTCCCACCACTGGGTTTAGTCTCAAAACTCTCAAGATTCCACCTTTCCCCTTCTTTCAAAGCAAGGGGAGTATTCTCTTCCTTTTATCACTCTTCAACTTGTGCCATTGACCCGTGTTACTCAACCTAGTCCTCCTGAACCAAAATAGCTATGGCAGATCTAAAGCACATGTCCTCAGCAACACACTTCACTCCATTAGAACTTGGCGTTAAAATTCCATTGCAACAGAAGCAGAGAGCACAATAGTACAATAATGCCTATTGTCTGATTAGGAAAGACACTTTGCTGAGTGAGAAAAATCCAGGAGGAAAGTATGAAAAGCAAATGCTTTCTTAATGTTTTTAATGCATTTGCATAGAAGTCTCAATACAAAGGTTAGGTGTTTAAATACGAATACTCCCTGTAATCCAAATTCTAAAAAATAAAGATTAAAAGGAATCAAGAATTCCACCTTTTTCTTCTGTGGTGTCTCATCCAACATGGCCAAAGTTCTGGCAAATTCTTCATCTTCATGCAGTTGTCTCTCCAGCTAAAAAAAAAAATACATCCAAGAAAGCTTTTTAGGCTCATGTCTGACAAGTTTTAATTCTAATACAATTTGTTAAAACTCTATTTGCTGTTAAAGACAAACACTTCACCTAAAATAAGGCAGCACATAGCTGGAAAAAGTGCATCCTACCAGAGGCAAATTACTTAAAACAGCACTGAAGAATTATCTGATTTCCCCAAAAAGAGACTGAAGTCTACCAGGAAAAGCACGGTTTGGATTTGTTCCACTAGAAGCATTAATAAGCCCACATTATCTGTTTTCAAAGAGGTTCTCTGTTCCTTCATATTTTTTATTGTTGTATTGTCCTTTTCATTTAAAAAAAGAAGAATCTCAAAACTTGAAGGCAGGATGTGACAACCACCACCGTGCACTGAGAATGGAACCTGTTGACTTTAGAAAACTTCCAAAAGCAGTCCCAAGAGGCAAGTAGAAACAATGCCTGCTAAATATTCTGGTATCTCAATAATGAATGTTTTACTCTTACTTAGTGCTAGCAACACACATGAAGAAAAATTCTGTCAGTTTTGGAGAATTCAGCTACTGCCCTGGCCCAGCTCTTGGCACCAGTTCTATTTACTTTATGGATCAACTACACTTTTACTTCTTAATATTTCTACTTACACAAATGATTATCTTTGACAGAAAAAAACAGTAAGAACAGATAGTGCACATGAAACAGGAGAAAGTTATTTATCACTTGTTAAAAATAAAGCCAGGTTAGTTTCATTTTTATTTCACCTAACAAAATTAAAGCTATCCCCAGCAGTGATCATCGAGTTACCTTTCCTACCCAATATTGTCCCTTAGGGAAAACTTCTACCACTGAATAGTTTATACTGACGCCAATAAATACTGACTATTGTTTTAACAAAACAACAACAAAGATCCTTTCATAACTGTCTTGCAGATCAACATGCTGCGCTAGAAGATTGTCCTGGGTTCAAGACAATCAAACAGATTACTTTTACAGGCATTATTTTTATGTGCCTGTAACAATGAAATGCATCTATCCTCCTTGTGTACAGTGAGAAAGGGGAAGGGCAGCAACTACCAAATGCAAATGAGACTGAGGCAGAGATACACTTGAAATAAAATACATTAATTTGATGATACATACAGAAGATGAGACTGTTACAGACACAAGAAGGGGTAATGAGTTTAAGCATAACCAGGAGAACTTCAAGTTAGATATAAGGAGGACTTTCTTTACTGTGAGGGTGGTGAGGCACTGGAATGGGTTGCCCCAGGAAGTTGTGAATGCTTCATCCCTGGCAGCATTCAAGGCCACACTGGACAGAGCTTTGGGCAACATGGTCTAGTGCGAGGTACCCCTGCCCATGGCAGGGGGGTTGGAACCAGATAATCTTAAGGTCCTTTCCAACTCTAACTATTCTGTCATTCCATGTTAATTTCAAATGAAAGGCAATACCTTATTTTTCCTGACACAATGTTTACATTCTAATTAATTAAAGCTAGATTCATTATACCTCGGGGGGGGGGAGGGGGCAGTTATGAGATTAAGTTTTTGCATGTATGATATTTATTTCATGTGATACTTAATATTATCAACATATGGAAAACAAACTTTTTCTCAAAAGAAAGTAAGTATGTATGGAAAACATGCATATTAGCAACAAATCAAACAGGAAAGTTTTTCTTAACAACAAGGACGATGACAAATGAAACCAATCACGGATGGCAAAGGCTTAATTTTCACAAGTAATGGGAAAGGGAGGACTGGGAGAGGAGGAAGAAGGACGCAGAATGTGAATTCTGTGTCAAGAGCAGCATTATTATAGACACATCAACTCATAATCTGCACAGGTAAGAGAAAGTCTGAATAGACAGAAGACAGATTAAGTCAAATGTTCTTATAATGTAACTTAATGTCCATAAAATAACTGTGTGACTATGTCTACACATATATGCTCAGGTTAAGTATACAGATGAATTTTATGACACTTATTTATATCATACATGGAAAGCCCATATAAATTTCTTAATGAAAAGCAATTTTAAGTTCACTTCACAGAAAGCAGCAGATTCAGAAAGCTTTTACCTCGGAGTCTTCTTCAAGCTGCAGTTGCCTAGCAATGGCCTCATCATTTAGCGTACTGTCTCTGCTTTGTGAAAGCTATATTTAAGAAAGGAAAAAAAAGAAAAAAAAGAAAGAGACCAACAGTTCAGTTCCCCCAATACTGCATAAATTAAAATAATTTAATCTATATAGATTCATTCTGTATACTTCTAGAAAAGGACTGGGAATGAGGCATGCAGCACTTTATTCCTAGCTCTCTAACCTAAACACTATTAAACAAGGCTGTTTTCAAGAGATTTTATTATTCAAAACAAAACCATGCTATAATATAAACACCTATCTTCTTCTAACAATGCTGAACATCTCTGAAGCTATCACAGCTGGCCTGCTTGAAAGAGAAATTAGCAACTACATTGTGCATTGTTAATTTCCTCCATGCTTTATTTGATCCTTTTTTATTCCATGAATGTGTGCCATAAAGCTTGAGAAAACAACCTGCTGCCCTCCACTGCCAAGTGAAAGCTGCCCCATCTACTCACTAATCTCAGAAAAATATTGAAGTCACTTAAGAAGCAGTAACAGGGAAAAATATTACTTTCAGCTTTGTGCTATCTTCTCAAACATGGAAATGCTACTCTAAACTTGCATTTGAAGACTTCATATGCCTGCACATATCATCAAAATAGAGCTTATACTTGAGAGGTCATTAAAAGGTAACATCAAGTAGGATAAGCAATTAAGTACCTCCTTGCAGTCATTAAAGTGGCTATTTGATCTGCTATCAGACACACCAGCAGCCTACAGCAACATCATCAGTACTCACTTCTTTCCTTTTACTTGCTACCAGTTTCTTTTCTGATCGCTGAACACTACTTGTCCCAAAGTAATCAAGTGCTGAGGTGGGAGTCTGTTTCACTGGAGATAATGGTTTGCTTTTAGCTCGTAGCTTTATGTCTTCCTTTTTCACTGTAGTTGTTCCTGGACAATTGATTGCTGACGTCCCATTCTCCTTTGGTTTCAGAGAAATTCTTTTATTGACAAAGTCATCTTCTTCATCTAAACATGAAGAGTATTCCATTACTTCTGGTACACAGAACTTCCATTATTCTTATCATGGACCTATCAAGAGAACTATTTTGGCAGATTACATCAACTCAGATACTACGAAAATATTACAGGTGTTTAGAAGTTATCTGAAAAAAAGGCTGAGTTGTATAACACATAGTATTTAGCATCTTTAATAACAGCTCAGTTCTAAATAGATTGAGTAGTGAAATAAAGACACATAAAATTTGTTACTTGTGTTCATACATTACCTCTCACAGAAGCTTGCAAAGAATCCTTCCCTTCTTACATAGGGAAGACTAAAAACAGAAAACCCCGGTCACTGAAATTTGAACCCTCCCCTTATTTAACACAAGATCAAACTGAACAGCACAACTGCTCCTTCACACAAACTGTGAAGTACAAAGCTACATTGATTTTATTACTTTATAGTACACATTAACAGAGCAGCTAATATAGGCTTTGCAGACATGCATACACTAAAGAATCAACCAACACTACACTATAAACCAGGGGAAAATACTGTGCATTTACAATGTATTTACAAAAGCTTCTTGTATAATCTTACCGGTTATTTTTAAAGTACTGTTCATAGCTTATGAATGTTTTAAAAGAAACACTTCAACATCTTCTTACTTTTTCTGTTTTAGTCTGAGATTCCATCAGCTGTTCTACATTCTCTATATTCCTGCACTTAAGCACACTCTCCTTCCAATGGAGCCAAAACCATCTCAAAGAAATACAGCCATTTCACAGAACACAGAAATCAAACAATACAATCAGCATACAAGCCCGGTTTTCCAGTTTTAAGAGGAAAAGTGGCACACACAGTCCATTAAGAATTAGCCCACAGACCACTGAACAAAAGAAAGACTCTTTATAGACTCTTCTATAATAGCCAAGATGTGATCTGCCCGGCAATGAAAAAGGAGGGTTTGATGGCCATTCACTCATTCTGGATCCAAACTCAGCCCATCAATCAACAAAAAAAGATTACCAAGAACTTCAAAGAGTTCTGTGTCACATTGTGAAGTCTTACTGACAGTTATACAAATGACACTCTATCACTGAAGCATACAAAACCCTACAGAGATCACTCCCAAATAATCAGACCAATATGACAGCCCAGAAGATAAACATCACTGAGCAAACTTTTAGTGATAAAAGCGCTTTCTTTGTAAGCCCTTCTAAAAACTCAAAGTGTGCAAGGGTTAAGAAGCAAACTGCGAGAAAATCCCCAAAACGAACATTAGACACAAAGAATAAAGCACAAAGACTTGAGAGGAACAGAAACAGAGGGTGTCTCATTTGCATGCCTGTAACTGAAGTCTGGTTTTACTTTTCTCAAAACAGAGATATTTCAGGCATTGCCATCAACATATCATAAACACTGAATGTTCTAAACTTCTGTTTTACAACTGAATTTAATTTGACAGTACGATCACAGAAATACATTCATTCTCCAGTCACCTCTAATTTAAGCCTCCATATTTCTTTCCATACAAAAATTTGTTTTCTTAATCCCTAAATTTAGATTATGTCATATGCGTGTTATCTATAATTTCTTATATACTAGACAGAGATGGAGGAAAACAAGTTTTTTGTTCATTTCACCTTTCCTCAATGGATGGTAGTAACAACAGTGTTTTAGCCATCAGCTGGATTTTTCTGCTACTGAACACTTAATACTAAGCAGAATATAATAAGTACTAAGGGGAATCCTCACTATTCCTGAGAGACAAAAAGTTCAGTGAGAAATCAAAACAAAGCAAAGATGTGTCTGGAAGAGAGGAAAAAGGTTCAGCAGTTAAATCAAGGATGCCTAAAGACAAAATTTATCTACAACAAAGTGACATTTTTGCCAATTTACAAAGGATTATACGGAAGAGAACATTCAAGCCCATGTCCTCAGTTGAGAGGAGGAGGTTTTACCACGAAGCTAAAATCTTTACTACTCTAGACACCCTTTACTTTTCCTAGGCAGCAGCAAATCTCTTACTGCCACTTAGCTCAATTTAACGAACCATTACATATCTGAGAGATTTGGACACTAGATGCTTTAGGCTCCTAATTTACAATAGTTTGAGCTCTGTATAGGAGACTGCTCATCTCAAACTTACTTTTAGAAGTATTTCTGCTTCTTTTAAATTTTTCAGTTTAACAAGAAAATACATTTGCAGGACTAAAATGTACCTATTAGTAGAAATCAATTCTTAAACTAATGACTGTTCCATGCTAAAATCAAATCTTTACCCATCACTATTGTTATCAGAAGATCAGCACGCAATATTGAAGTTATCATTATTCACTCATAATCATTTAAATAATAATAAAACCAAACAACAGGATATTGCTTTCTCTCAAGTAGAAAGAAGCAGAGTAAATATAATTAGGTTTTAATTAAAAAGAATGTGGATTTAAGTAATTTATGATACCAGTACTAAGTATTACCAACAACAGAGCTTTGCTTTAATTATACCCTTCCTAGAAACTACAGGATTTGAAGCATTTATTGACTGCAAGCAGTGCCTGAAAAAGGACAAGAGACTCACAGCACATATGAACAGCTGTTTATAAAGAAAAGGCAGAATGAGAACATGAAAGTGGTCACTGAGAGACAAAAGCACCCCAGTGCTATTAAGTGGATTTTAAAAGGGGACAGGTACTCAGGCTCAGGAAATTCATACACACATCACACACATCACAAATCTGCCTGATCTCCAGGCTCCCCCTTTACTTCAAATACTTATGAACACCAACTTTTTCATTAAGACCTTCACATTTCTTCCTTGAAATGAACTGCTCACCCATGCCTACTGCCACAGAAGTGAACAGCAAAGTTAATCAGTTGTACACTTTCAGTTTCCTTACAAGCATGAATGTGACATTACAACCATTGAACTGTCGTACATTTACGACTTTGAAAATATTGAGAGGCCTACTATTTCTGCTGCACTATTCAGGTCAAAGCTTTTCAACACATGACCTGTAAAAGGAGAGAGGAATTCTCACTCACACAAGCAAGCCAATAATCTGTGGAAAAATAAAAATGAAAATTCAGATTCTTGCTCATAAAAATTGTAGATTAATTGCATTCTTACAGCAATTGCTATGTAAACAGTTGGGATGCCTCACATGGAGGCAAGGACTTCACAAAGTCAGAAGCCAATTTTATCAATTAGATTACTTTTATGTTGCAAAATCTTTGCATAGTACAGCAAGACACTATTTCAAGACCAATACTTCCTGTTTTACACCGATACATTATTTGTGCGTTGTACCCTGAAAAAATACCCTGAGCATACACATTTAGTTTGTTCCAGGATTTTCTCTGAATTAAAAATTCAAGTCAAGACCATGTACTCTGGTCAGCATCTCTGGAAATTAAGTAGACATGACAAAGAGAAAGCTAATTGTGTGATTAATGGAACAGACAGGCATGACCACCAGGAGATTGCTTTTAATTATTTTGGATGCAAACACTACACTGAAGCAGGGACCCATTATGCCAGGCAATGTACAAGGACAAACTTCCCTAGCAACAAACAACAACTACTAAATCCTGGAGGCTTTAAGATCTATTCTATGACATTAAAGTGCATCTAGCTTTCATTTTATACTGTTCTAGCAGGAGCACAATTCAGTTAATAAGCTAATGTCTGCAACCCACCTGTAACTGTTATTCCTCTTCCTCTTTCCTACCCTCACCCTTCCTCAGCACAGTTTCACCTATTGATTAAAGAGCAACTTCTGTGGTTGTTTCCTAATTTACCTCTCAAAATTATCTAGGCTGTTTTAAACAATTGTTTAAATTCACATCACTTTAAAAGGCAGATATTAGGGAATTACCTCAGCCAATCTAAAAACGGAGCAATCTACTGCAGTCACAATGGTGACAAGCAGCACAGGGCACATACTCAGACGGCCTTTCGGAACAACATATTTTATTCATTTCTTATTTCTGAACAGTTGAGCTCCTCATCAGTATAGAATATAATTTCCGGGTTCCTACTGCTGTTTAGAATACAATTCCTTTAAAGCTGAGACAACCTCTTACTATGATATTACAAAAACAACTCCAAATATACACAGGACATCTACAGGTTACAAATAACTCGTTATGATAAATGTATGTTAAATTGGTGGGTTGGTTTTTTTTTAGCTTCCTCATCACTGAAAAACATAACAGCTTTTACATTTAAAAAGCATGGTTTGTACAGTAGCTGGATTTATGTAATTTCTCAACAAGCTAATTAATTTCACATGTACAACAAACACGCACTTAAAACCACAAGTGTTAGCACTTTGACTGTATCAACATGCCAAGGTTTCATGCTGTTATAAAAATATAAAGCTTACCTGAACCATTCCAGCTTCACTCTCCTGAAATGACTCCACATTTGGATTTGCCAATTATCAAAGATAATTTCAAGTTGCCTCTCTCACATTTTTGACTTTAAAGGAAAACCACTGTGGGATCTAAGACCTCAATGCAATAACTGCCATGTCCAATTGTCCTTATATAATTTAATGCCAAACTACATAGCCTCTGACACCCTTTTGTTCAATATATACAAAATGAAATTATTATTCAAATATGTATACTTATCTTTCACTAATATCTTTAGAAAGATTTTTTCAGAACATTAAAGTATCTGAGAAGACTGAATATATTTAAACTGAAGTAAGTTATCTTTATCTGCAAAACCATCACTTACATCAACTCCTTCTAAATGTAATACAAACTGCTGCGTATATTACCTTGGCATGCAATTAGAAGTTATTGGTCCATTAACTTTTCCCAGTATATTAAAGAGAGTTTTATTCCCTCAAAGTGGTTACTTTCACTGTAAGAGCAGCTTTATCATTTCACAGAAGGAGATCCAAATCCCCACACTGCAATGAAATTTCATGTTGAAGTTCAGTTGCTTAAAGTTACTTACATGATAGCAATAGTCAGTAATGCTAAATGAATAATAAGGAAACAGAAAAAAAAATACTTGAAAAAAATCCAGGCAAGCATAAAAGCATTCCATTTTTGCAGCTGCAGCTCAGGCAGCAAAATGTACTAAGCCACTCGGGACACGAAGTTCTGTTTCACGCAAAATGAACTAGTCTAGCCAAAACAAAAAGACCTCTTTTACGTTTTTAACTAATCCAGCAGATGAACTGAATGAAGATCAGTTACTCCAGCAGATCAGTAACGAGATGTGCAGGAAGGGAAGGAAGAAAAAAAATCTCCAACCAAACAGATATAGGCAGAGGAAAGCAGCAACATCTTGAACTAATACAGCTGCAGCTTAAAGAGACACTATTCCAAAGAATGCACCTGCCAAGCGACATCAAAACACTACACTCACATTTAAGTTGATTTATTTAGTCCATGACAATCTGTGCCAACTACGATAAAAGTTTCAGAGAAAACTTAAGAACGACAGTTTAAGACAAGATAGTTTAGATTCAATGGAAAACATAAACTATGTCTGAGAACTGAAAGAGCCAAATAGATGTAAATTCATTTCAAAATAGTAAAACTGAAACAGCTCTGGTAAACTTTATGTTTTCATAACAGCACTGAACTTTCCTATTTTGGTTCAGGATTGCTTGGAGGGAGATCAAAAATTGCACTGAGCCTTCTCAAAGAGCAACACCACATACAGGATATCGGGGGGGGGTTTAACAGATTTTTTTCAAAAGAAATCTTGGAGCCTTTAATGAAAAAAAATTAAGAAGTGATCAGAAACTTTCATACTGAGATTTTTAAAGCAACAACGCAATAAAATCGCATTGTAGTATTAGTGATTAAATGTAAGTCTTCACCAGAGAGCTTCTTAAAAAAAACTTAACACACTGATTAAAATTTTATTTCAAAACATCCTGCAAGATCACAACCTAGAAGAGGTAAGAAGGCATTGCATAAGCAAGGAAGGAATGTTTTTCTATTCCAAATTCTAACTCCACGCTGTTTTAACTGTATTTTTTAAACCAGAGTAGATTCTATTCAGTATTACTTAGTAGGATCTACATTTGAAGTCAAGGTCACTTTTAGTACTACGGTCTAAATAAAACAGGTTTTGTTGTTTCCTTAACACATTGCTTTCATGTTAAACATAGCCTTATTCCAAGCTAAAGGGACTATGTAAAGCAGAAAACTGTACACTCATTATAAGAGATGCTGGGAATTCTAAATGGGATTTTGCTAGTTAGCTGTAGCTTTAACAATAAGCCTTAAAAATAGCTGTATATATAGAAAAAATTGCAACCTTAACACCTAGTAGTGTAATTCCAGAGGACTTTATTAGCGCTCAACACAGCAATAATCACTACAAAAGGAACATTTTAATTGCAATATCAAAAAAGTCCAAAATAGAGAATGTCTTCAGCAAGCACTATGCTTCATTTCCTGGTCTCACAAAAATGTTAAATAAAGAAATAAACAGAAACTAATCATTACAGTCACAGAAAGTTAATACAGGACGGTGGGAACTCAGGAACTTCACCTGTCCAATTTTATCATTTAAATGCAATATACTGAAGGGTTAACTTAAGTTCATGGTATTTCTAAGCAAAGGTCTTCCGTGCAAGTATTGAGAAAAAAAAAAAAAAAAAAAACAATCAGTGGAGAAACTATACAGAAAACAACTTCAACCTCAAGAACTTTTGGAATCCTACTTTCTGTCTTCTGAAAACACTGTATATACTTCAACACAAAAATCTGCCACATGTTTTCACATGCTTTGTGAAAATAATGAAAAAGCTGCAAAAAAAAAAGTCTCCTACATCTTCAGTTTTTGACTACTGAAAAATTGCAAATTAACTTAGAACACTGTAGGTGCAGCACATAATATCTGTACCATGAGAAGAGCCCACAGTAAATTATTGTGAAGACTGAACCCATTTATGGGGGGGGGGGGAACTCAAAAACAAAACCAAAGCTACCTGCAAATAAGTTACCTGTTAAATAAATAAATACCACTTAAACGCCTACAATAACACTATATGCATTACTGATGTAGTAAAGAACAATGCATTATTTAAGTGGCATAGCGACCTTGTAAACAAATGATCTGTGTGAGTCAATTTTTTTATAAAACTTTACTCCAAACATTACTCAGTACTACCTCTGTGTTATGACCTTACACCCTACCTTAAAAATGTGCTGCCTTATGCAGAACACCGCACAGAAATAAGATTCATTTGCACTTACAAGACTAAAAACATTAAAATCTGCTTAAATATTAAAAAATTTAATCTACCTGATCTTTAACAGGTTTGATAAACCAAACTGGAAATAAAAAGGAAAACTGACATAACTGACTGAAAAGAAAAAGGCTGCTTCCTACACCATGATTTCAATGGTACTATTCTAAATGATCTCCTTACGAGATCTGTTTCTACTTCCCCATACTACCTATAGGGACATCACCATTAATGTCACCTTGTTCTTATGGACACATAAATACCCAGTAAAACATACCTTGTGTTTCACCACTCCGATGGCACAAGTATCAGTGTGAGAAAAATAAAGCCAGGGCTCAGTTGAAAAGTAACACAGATGAATAACATCAAAGATTACAGACACAACACTGAAGATATGCAATTAAGTGCAAAGAAAAGCAAAATGTAAATATATATAAAAGTATATATATAAAAGTATATATTTACAACATATGCATATTTCTCTGTATTTTTCTGTAATAAAAAACAGCACGGGAAAGAAAGCCTAGTAAAAGCACTTGCTCCAGTAATAGAGGAGTACGATGATTAGAACAGAAACCTCCACGGAATTATCAGGCAACCAAATTAACACTGGATTAAGGGCTACCATCTGAGTTCCTTAATTTAAAATAGCTTTACTACACTTGCCCAAGGTAATGCCCGCACTCAGCTACCAGAAAAAAGAATGCACTTCATACTGCTTTCCAGGGGAAGAAAGGGATTGGAAAGCCTTAAATCCAGCATCCAAATTAAGTGGAAAAATTATTCATTTCATCTGAAATTATAATGTAGAGCAACAGCACATGGACTTGCCAGGCTCATACTCCCAGTCTGCTACATGCTTACTTTTTGGTTTTTTATATGAAGAGTATTTTATGCCATTATATTTCCTATTAAAAATCAATACACATTAACCAACTCAAGCACTAACAATTCTGTTTCCCCACCAGCCCAACATTCTCTGAATTAAGAGTTTTATATATATAATAGTCTAATATATATAGAAAAATTATATTCAGCATTTATGAGCTATTCTTGTCCTGTCTTCTAAGCTGTCAAGTAAGTTTTCTCGTAACTTACAAACCTACTCAGTTTCTACCACTTTGTTTTTTCTAGTTTTATAAATAATTCATTATATCATTAGCACGAAGCTTTTTTTAAAGAAAAAAGTTGTATTTTGCTATATTCAAGCAATCAATGCAATTGCTATATTTGCCATATATTCATAATTACCTCCACAGGAGGTATATAAAATATAAAGTATTCACTAAAAGCGAGGTCACCATTCTTGCCAAATAACTACCTGTGATGAAACCAGATGGGGTTCAACATATCACAATAACAGGTCATCTTCTACAAACAAAGCTCAAGGTTCCATAATTCATTAAACACTTCAAGTGTATTTTAGCAAGTACAACAAACATTTGGATTTTTTTCCCCAGTTCCCTAAGACCATTCCATCAACAAAAAAAAGGCTTTTTTTCCTTTGTTACCTGCTAGAGGAACTTCACTTTATCTTTGCCATCACTGAACTAAATACGTATTTAAATTGTTTCCATAATCATTGAATGGTTTGGGTTGGAAGATATCTTCAAAATCATCTAGTTCCAACCCCCTGCCATGATAACAAGGTGGGTTTTTTTCTAGAATCACAGAAACTGTTCTTGTTTTATTTTTCTTTTGCCTTAAAAAAAAGGGGGGGCAACTTCACAAGATAGTAAGAACAAAGCAACTCAATAATCTCAATCAATCCACTCTTACACAAACCAAAAAGTTCATCCCCTGGCACTTTTCAAGGAACTTTATTCCACATAATTATATGGAAGAGATGAAATGAAATTCAACCAACTAGAGGAAGAAAGTTTCAAGTTATATTGAAAACAGGTTGAGACAATTAACTACCAAGCTTCTACTGACTACTCGATGCCAAAAGGCTCTTTCGAACACACTGGCACAGACAGAGCCCTTGAAATGAAATCCTGAGTTTTGAGCGAGTCCAATGAGCTGATTCTGGATTTAAATTTTCAGCTGCGTAACAATAAAAAACAAGAAAAGGACAAATGGCTACAAATTTCACTAGGATTCTTTCTATCTATTAATTCCACATTCCTATTCTCGTAAAGCCTGTTTATTTCAAGCCAATAGCTGTACCAGTACTACTGAAACACACTCAGCTTGACAGCTCTGTTAAGCTGAAGAAACAATTTGTACAGGTTAAATAGAAACAAAATTCAAGTGCCGAGTCTCAACGTTACAAAGGCATTGATTAAGTCAAACTACTAAATCAACCTGTGCGTACTTAAGACTTTAGATGAGAGTAACCTTGAGCCATGGTTTTCAGGGATCTCATTAATAATCTTGACTAGTTTTCCCATGGTATCCCTATGCAGAAAAACTTCATCATACCACCTTGAATTGCATAATAAACCTTAACATGTATTGTTTATTCCCCAGGAATCTGATCTTCCATCTACTCCAGGATTAAAGAGCCTTTAAATTAGGAAAGAACTCTTGGCAAAACTGTCAAGGTAAACAAAGTTTCAAGTAACAGGCCAAACAAGACAAAAAATGTGCTTGGGATACTTTGGAAAACTGAGCTGATTTGAATACATGACATAATACAGCTAAGTACTGGGTCAAATATCTAGGACAAGTAAAATCAGCACAATCCATCTTAGAAACAGTGATCCTCAAAAGAGCCAGAGGAGGAAAATGGTACAGAAAAAAAAAAAAAAAAAAAAAAATCAGCTGAGCCACACTTCTAATGGGGTATCACAGCAAATAATTCTTTCTTGTTTTAAAAATACTTGGTATGATTAAAGGGAAGCAACGCTTACAGTCAGCAGTGATCTTGCCAAGAAAATACTACACCCAAGGCGAGGGTCCACTTTTCCAAACTCAAAGAGGGATCACACAACTACTCTCAGAATTTTAACACTTTAAAAACATGTTTTATCAAAAATAATTTGGGTTCAAGTCTGTTAAATAGTAGCAGTTTCTAAGAATCCATACAGGGAACTACTGCAGCTAGTAAAGAACTCTACTCTAGGAGACAGCTCTCTCAGTTAAGAGAGAACAAGAGAACAACCAGCAGTAAGAGCAGCTCTGAAGCAGCAAGCATTCACATGTATTTCAAATGTGTTTAGAAAAACCCACAAAACTCTACGTAATAAAAAAAGCATATGATGCACATTCAGCCAACTATTCTCAGATGCAAAAATAGTAAGAGTTAAGGTCCATCTTCAGAAGCACTGAAACAGTAAGCTAACAGTAGAATCTCCGTTAATTTTCTTCCACAGATGCATTTATAGAGAATTCGCAGAACCTATTTTCCCCTGTGCTGTTGGCACACCTTTAAGCATACTTGATTCATAAATAAGGCTGAGTCTACATAAATTGTTCACCTATCAAACAGCAGTAGCTAATGCCACTGAAACTTTTCCATAACATCTCCAGTTCAGTAGAGAACAATGAACAGTATCAAGTAAGCATCTGGAAAAAAAAACTGCTTCATGATAGAATTGAGAACATGCAGGGGGAGAAGGGAACTGGTTTTAGTTCAACTACACAGCTTCTGAAGAGACTAAATCTAAACTAAACTTATCTGAGAACTTAGCAGTAAATCACTGTCACAATTTTTCCAGAAGGAGACCTGAAAATGATCAAGAGTGGTTAACTACACACACTACTTTACCCAAGAGCAAAAACAGCTCCAGGATTTAGAAAGCTGAGAAGTATGGTAATACACAAGGTATAACACAAGCCTTTTTACAGTCTTTTTCCAACTCTAGTTCTTCCCATAAGTCTAACAGACAAATAATGTTTTGACAAAAAAACTGGTAAGTGAAATGCAAAACCCAACAACTTTTGCAGTCAACGTATCACGCAGAGACCTAAGACATAGAAAACTCATATATCATGTAAAGTAAGAAAAAAACCAATAAACCAGTTTTTCAAACATGTTTATGGCAACCAACAGTCATTTCAGAACATGTGCTACTCAGCCGTTTAACTACATTAAACAATATTTCCTTTACTTAACTCCTTCCCCTAAATCTACAGAATACTCTTAAGCAGGGAGTGTTAGCTCACAAAATTATACACATATTTAAATGACCCTAAACCACTACCAGCATCATCTCACTTTTACCCTGCTCCTGACCTTACAGTACTTGAGGCTAAACTTCAGAAGTTTTTGGTTAGCTTAAGGGTAACGTAATTTGTCTTCCTCAAGACAAATTATGGTCATTTTTAAGAGTATATCAGTCAAACAATCCATCCCATTAGTAACATAATCCATCCTACTATAGGATCCTAATACATATAATGATGTATTTCTTCCATTACCTGTCTCTGAAATAAAAACGACAGGATCCTGCTTTAGAATTCTATCACGTTTTGAAGTAGCTGCTTTTTTTTCAGATTCCTTCTTGGATTTTTTCACTGACTGCACCTCCTCTTCTGAATCTGTATTTTGAACACAACGTAAATGTAGATTTCCGCTACATATATACAAGCTTTAAGTAACAGATCACATAACATAAATTAACACATGTTCACACATATTCAATTAAGAAAAAGATACCATAAGGAAGGTCAGAGCACAGCTTTATTTTTCTCCATCAGCTAATAGTCTAGCCACCATTCATTCCAGCACATAGATTACTTAAAGAAAATTTGGTCAGAACTCAGTCTAGACGCTGGGTTTTGTCTACATAAGAAGAAATATTTAGTTACTTATTCCAAGAACTTCTATCCTTGTATAAAACCCTTTCTGAAAAGGAATGTGACTCTCAGAGTACCACAGCAGATTAATAAACAAGAAACACATAGTAAGTAAAAAAAAAAAATCCACCACACCCAAAACCATCCCAACCCAAACACCACACACACCACAACAATCTTTCAACTTAGATTCCTAAGATTGTTTATGGTATCACATATTATGCTGGTGTACTCTACAGTACCTATTCCAAAAGCTAACAAGCTAACAATCAAGTGTGAAAAGAGATCACTAAGGTTGTACTCTGATTTTTCAGCAGAACACTGGTAGACTTGCAACTCACCTCACCAGCCATTCTCCATATCCCACAGGTTGTTAAGATGACAAACTTACACCACTGTGGATTATATATCCCAGCAGCCAAATGAGTAAACGGGACGAACTGACAAAGTCAGGACAACTAACAAGTATAAAAGAGGGCTGCCCTTCAAGGCCTACCTTTATCCATGATAAACACTACATATTAATAATTACAATATATATTAAAGGCAGCTATGGTCAATTGATTTGAGTCAACTGAGTCCCATCCCATCATCGCCTCACATCCATCCCGTCAAAAATCACACATGCTTTTCTCTCCAAGAACTTAGAACCCCATTTCTCTTTTCCCCTACTAATAATAAGCTAGATCTTCAGAGAGTATCAGCACTTTAGAAGTAGCTGTTAAGTTATACATTACTTTTGTACTCCAACTTTTATTGCAGAAATATTTCTACTGTCATTCCTCATGCTACAGAGGAACTATTTATAGGACAGTTTATCTGAATTTTAGAACACATTTCCATATATAATAGCTTTATTCTTACAGATGTTTGTGATCAATTTAAATATAAAATTACGTAATGAACATTTACTAGACTTTTTTAATCGACAAGAAGCAAAAGTTTGCCTTTAAGAACAAACTCCTTGTTCACACAGGCAAAGAAATGTGAAATGGTAGCATATTGATCAGCCTCCTGTACCCAGCATAAGATGTTATTTATCCCTAAAAGAATAGGAAACCAAAAACTCCACATAATTTATATACATTTTCATAACAAAATAAATTCGCACTTTTGACTGAATTCACTATCTGAATAGGCTTTGGTGGGTTTCTTTTTTGGTTTGGGATTTCAGGTTGACAGGTGCTTTCTTAAAGTTATTTTGCAATGTACATTTCATGCATGGCACACACTGCGCTTTACTATTATCAAACATATTTTCCTATCCAGCAGTAATTCCTGTGAAAAGTGTTTTTAACTTCATTTACTCAAAAAAAAAAAAAACAACCAACAAGCAAACAAAAAAACCCACAACAAACTAATCATAGGTTTCCTTCAGATGTACCGTTTACCTAAATCAACCTTGAATGCTGATGCAAAAGATGCAGAGGAGCATTCAGAAACAACCATGAACTCTACCTGAATCGTAGATTATTCTTCTTTTCTTTTTTGCCCGCTTTTGTTTGGAATCATCATCTTCACTGGGTGAACTATTCACCTAAGAGCAACAGTCCATTAGTTCAACTAGTAAACACGTCCTTCCAGCTTTTACTCAGTTACACATTCAAATTTATGAGTTTCAAACAAATTCTAACAGAAATTATTTATTGTCCAATATTCCACTTATGAACAGTCTTGCTTAACCCATGGGCAGGAGAGTGAAAGGTGCAGGGCAGAGCAAATAAGGAAGAAACTACAGCAGAGAAACTAAACATGCTCTAAGCAAATCACTGATCATTATGTTGTGAATAAATATGAAAGTTCTATACAAATTGAAGTAAATCAAATAGATTTCCAAGCACTATTCATAAAAAGATATTGCACAGTCCCACCAGAAACGGAGATCATACAGATCAACAAGTTACTTGTATGGAATTCAGCTTTCACTTTTGGTTCTATTCTGTTTATGGTTTCGCTGTAAACACCAGAATTTAACATAACTTTGGAGTAGAATATGGCCCACTGAAAAAGGAAAAAAGCATACACCACAGTTAAAGCTAGCCTGATTTCTTTTTTGGCATCCTGCTTCCCTGCAGCTTGTCCGCTCACCCATTAAGCATTGCAAGCTACTAAGAGACTGCACCAGTGGTCACAGTTGACAAACATGCTACTATTAAACTGTCTCAAGGAAACTTACTCTTCTTCCTTTTTTTTTTTTTTAACATTTACAAGTTTTGGATATTTAAAAAAATAATAATCACAAGCTGCACAGACAGGAAGTTCCTTGGGGCTACCAAGCTGTGCTTGTTTTGTAGTCATGCACAGCTGTAAATGCCTCTAAAAATATAATTCTAAAAAAGCATATCTATACATTTTATAATCCACATTCACTTCTGAAACCTTTGATATAACTGGAAAATTGCAAAGTAGAAGCAAAAGATCACAAGCGATAATCTTTGTCTCTCAGCTCACACTGAATGGTCCTTTATTTTCACATTGGAACAAGTGAAATTACATGGCCAATTTTTAGGTAAGATCTTACTTCATGACTGCGATGCTTCACATTAAATCTCCATCCCATTACAAATCCTTCCATTCTGCAGGTGATTTTAAAGCCCTTTTTTGACACCCCTTTCTTTTTTATACAGTTTAGATAGTTAACTGTGTGTGCCAGTGACACCTTATGCTAGACCATGTTGTTGCCTTGAACACTGCCAGGGATGGAGCATTACAACTTCTTTGAGCAACCCATTCTAGTGCCTCATCACCCTCACAGTAAAGAACTTCTTCCTTACATTTAACCTGAACTTTCCTTTTTTAAGTTTAAACCCACTCACTACCCTTTGTCTTATTGCTACAGTCCTTGATGAAGAATCCCTCTCTAGCATCCTTGTGGGTCCCCTTCAGGTACTGAAGGCTGCTATGAGGTCTTTCCAATATGCTTACATCTTCTATGCATAAGCCTCAACCTTCACTAAAAATTAGATAAGCTGAGCTACTTAGAGATCTTTCAACTACAGCTAAACCAACTTCAAATAGAACAGATTATTCCTACATTGGCACCTAAGAATTTCTGCCCACCCCTCCTGTGCCCTACAAGCCAAATATTTTTTAAATTAGGAATTCTCTTCACCACCTACAGTTTTGCTGCAAGAAGCCAATACTACGGCATAGCTTCCTCCGATGAATATGAGAAAAACCAACATACGGCGCTTTTTTTTCAGTTTATAACAACTGTGACTTTAAAAATGCTACATACACAAGCAATCCTATATCCAAGAAACCAAGCACTTCACAGGTAAGAAAAGCAAAACTAACCTTAGTCTCCTTTTCCCTTCTCTTCCCCCGGGAGGGTCCTTCACCATTTTTAATATTTCTGCTCTTTTTCACTGCCACACATTCTTTTCGCCTTCCAGGAGTTACAACATCGAAGAATTTCCGGATATCCTAGGTAAAGGGGAAATCAATTTATAATTTTTTTAAATACAAACAGCTCTCAGAAGTTTCACACTACAAAACAGCAAAGCACTTCAGTTACTTTGTCAGCAACTCCATTATAATATTTGATGATCTTGAAATTTTGTTCCCAATTAAGCAAACAAAACCCAGCTAGTTAAATATAGTTCCTCACACACCAACAATTTTTCTCTTGTCTTTGAATCATGAAAAAAAGAGTTAATTTCTCCCTTAGCTGGACATCTTCAGGGATACACACTTCAAAACAAACTTCCAGTACCACTGAAATACAGTGACGTATGACACATACAGTCAGAATTCTTTTTTTCATAACTAATCACCACCAGCCTAGCCCAAAGCATTTCTATAGTCGAAACCATCAACTCAGCAATGAGGTAGTGTCCAATCTAGAAAGACAGAAAAGCACCAAGAGCCAAGTAGCAGGACATATCACACCCTCCACTTTCTCATAAGTTTAGGACAATAACCAACTAAACTCAATTTCAACCATTAAAAATAATAGCCAGCAAGAAACAGATTAAAATTTGAACAAAGAACTTCATACGAAGAGCTCAAAAAAGCCTATTTGTAATCTTATTTTATTGTCTGACCACTACAACCACAAGCTTCTTTTAAGCTATACAGATCAGCAGCTGAAGCTTCAATTTTAAAAAAGCCCTATTATACACACAAAGCCAAATCTGACTTCCATTGAAAATAGCAGCATTTCAGTTTTATTAAAATTAAAACTGAGAGAATGCATACCTGATTGTTATCACTAACTTCAGGCGTAGCAGCCATTTTAGAGAAAGAAAATGCATCCCATGGCCTAAATATATAGCAGGTAAAGGATGTGGATTAGGCCTACATTCTATCCAGCTGATAGCTATTCCCCATCATTGAGTTCATCTGGGTAGTTTGTTTATTTTTACACAAAATTACAAGCAAAGCAGTAAACTCTTAAGAAAACTCCATAAAAGTCTGATTGACCAGGAGTGTTTCATGAAGAAATTCTTTACTGTAAGGCTGGTGAGGCACTGGAATGGGTTGCCCAGGGAAGTTGTGAATGCTCCATCCTTGGCGGTGTTCAGGGCCAGGTTGGACATAGCCTTGGGTGGCATGGTTTAGTGGGAGATGTCCCTGCCCATGGCAGATGATCTTAAGGTCCTTTCCAACCCTAACTATTCCATGATTCCATTCTACGATTCTATGCTGCTTTTCAAGAGTTCCCTGGTGGTTTGTATTATCAGAGCCTATAGGGCTTAAAATGAATGCAATATGTCATTTGAAAGCACACACAAAATATAGGACACATAAAGAGTTATTTAGTGTATTTAGCTTAAACCAATTTTGCAGAACCAGAAATGTTGTTTCCTGTAAAAATTTAGACTCCTTGGTTTTACCTGCATATAATAATATGGATTCAGCAAAAATGCAATGGTAGACTGGGAAGCATTCTTTCTCAGTAAGACTTCATACATTTCCATCTATGGAATTTATACCTTGAGGCATAAATTTTCAACACTCTGCTATTCTACAACGTACACCTACATTATAAATGCAGTACTATACAAGCTCTGAAATTTTGACTGCCAGTACCTATAGCTAACAGGTCTGAAGAAAGCAGCCATTTAAAAAGTCTAAATGTAGATTAGTGGACTGAATCACTCAAACATCATTACTGATATCTCTTTAGGCTTTAGGAAACATAGGCAACATGAAAATTTATTCAAAGTCTCAATAGATCTTTTATGTAATAAAATAGTTTAAATACTTACTACAACACTGCAAAATAAAGTTACTTTTAAGTTTTCATTTATTTTATAGTTTGTACTTTTTGGCTTCAAGTATTTGGTGGCTAAATTTTAAATCAGTAGCAATACTATTCATTTTAGTTTTTAACTAAAAACAGCTAGTAAGTGAGCTGCTCTGCAAACACTATAGGCAATAATATTACTTTTTTACTAGACTTACACAAGAAAATACCATCATATCCTTGTTTCTAAAATGCAGACTTGGGAAAGAAAAATATATTAAATTGACCTGCCTGCCCCAGCTTCTTCCACTATTTTCATACCACAGCTCCTGAACTGCTAAGGCCTAAATTATAACATGTAAATTACTATTTTCTTCCTCATCAGTTCTCATAAATTATCAAGTTCGCTCTTCATAAGTACCTTTAATTCACAAAATGCCACAGAGCAACAATAAAGTTATCTTTCAGTAAAGCTTTTATCCAAGAATCATGAGAAACAGAATTTTTATGCCCTTTACTAAGAGATGCCACATAAATCCTTAGTTCATTGCAGAAGTTTTAAGACTATTTATTTATAAAATACTATATATGGTTAGACCCCAGGCAGGATAACTTGTGTCCATTCTGGGTTTATCTATTCAACATACTCTGACTGATGATCTTATTGGTATATAATGCTATGCATATGCAAGTTCACCAGGTGGAAAAAACATGTATGTTTAGCTGTTAGCCATTCCAATGAGGAAAGGTGTGTGCCAATGTAACTGGCAAGTTTCCTTTTGGGACTTTCCCCCCAAACCTACAGAAGCTATCAGTCTTATGTATCCTGGAGATACACTCACCAGTATGGCTATCCCAGGTGGTCCCCTTGCCCAGAAGGCTAAAATTAAAGAGGTGAGGCTATATTACTGTGGTCTCACCCACGGGTGCTTCAGCAGCAGCACCAGGACATGTAGCTTTGAGCAGCTCTACCCAAGGAAGAGGTAGAACTAAGTAAGAATTTCTGATCATTCTCACTAAATTAGGGAGGTAATTGATGCATAGCATCTGAGCAGCCTAAGAGCTGTGTTCAGGTGTACATGCACAGCCTAAAATGCTATGTTCAGGTGCACTGGTCCCTGCTGAACTATCTTAGTAATTATATGATCTCAGCTACGGCTGTGCTGACTAGTTCTTGCCAGTTTTGACTACTGCCTTAAATCCTCCACCTTAGGCAATAACAGGAGACCACAGCAATTCATCATGCTAAGTTGCAGGTTTACCCTTGAAAGACTTGTGTCTGTCATTTTTGCTGAGAATAACATGGACAGAAACTGAAACTCCTTTTTCAGGTAGCACAAAGCCTGGTTATTCAAAGAGTTTGTCAAGGTGACTTTTACGACATTAGTAAATACCCATCTCAAAAAAGGCAGTTACAAAAGCCATGAACATTCCACACTGGGTTCTTCCTGCACTTCAAAAGCTCCCTACACCAACAATCAACTACTTTGATGTTAGAACCACCTCAATCTAACAGTAATAGGCAGTGTTTCAGAAGGGCACTGTTCAGTAAGGTAGAATACTTTCCAAAATAACAGCATATAATTCAGTTTGCATGTCAAAATACAGCATGAGATAGAAACTTGAATTTCACCAATCTAGCTCAGTGACTGCAACAGAAAGTAATGCAACTTATTTAGGTATTCTTAAAGTGTGTTCATGAAAGCCTTGAATCAGAAGAACAGTATTTATTTACAGATGTTTATTTGAGTGTAAGTTTTGTGCAACATCAGCTCTGTCATCTGGTGTGTCCAGAAAAATCGCACTGAAATCAAATTTATAGTTTCACTTCAGTAACACTTGCTTGGAGAACTGCACTTAATGCTCACTAACAGTGGTTCTGCAGCATAGGTACTACACAGTGGTTTTTGAGCAGTACCACAGTTCAAAGTACACAGCAGCTGATGCTACAGCTCCAGCCATATGAGTGTCTCAGCTAAAGGCAACTCAAGTAGTCCCCACTCCTAGTCATCCATTCCCTCAGTATAGCATTCTGCTTGAGAACTGGGTCAGGTCAATAATCTGGGTAAAAAAGTAAATCCCTTCTAAGACCGATCAGCTCATTGTGTAACTTCACACACATCAGTTCAGCACAGCTGAGAAGATGCTGCAGAATCAACCCAACCCAGGCTACCTATGTTTGGCACTACATGAAAACCTTACATAGTTACTAACATCATTGTACTTTTGCTTCTATCTCTCCAACTGCACCAGTGATGGTTTTACAGCCTTTTCTCTTCAACACTGAAAAGGGAATGGGCTGAAGAAACCCATCCTCTCCCCAAAACGATGGCTGTCTTCCTCCCTTCTAATAAAGTGCCAGACATTGTGAGACATGTGGCATTCAGTACACAGAGAGAGAAATCATCTATCCCAGGAAGGTGGGAAAGGAGGAAGCAAGTCTTTGGGTAAGGTCAGTTTTCTAAAAAGGTGATGGCAGGAGAGACAGACTTGTCCTTGTATATAAATTTAATGATATCAGCCACCCCCACAAACCATGAACACATCACAGCTTAATAGCCTCATGATTCCTGGTGCTGGCAAGACTTCTGTCAGTACTGAGAAACACTCAAGAGTTTATTGCTCACCATTGCTGAGCATCAAGTGTAAGATATAAACAAGGTGAAACCCTGTAGAGTCCAAAATCAAACGTGAACTTCACTGGCTTCGAACGGCATTTGTAGTTAAGCCAGTAAACACCTGCACAGAGACTCTGCCTCAGTAGAAGGAAATTTGTCTGAGCCAGAGATGAACAGGGGATACCATCTTACAATGGCTGCGTAAGGGAGCAGTACTGTGGAAAGCACACAAACACGTGTACATTTACAAACCCCTTACATCCTACTGAGGGTTGCATCCTTCATTACTCATAAACAAGTCTTTGTTTCTAGACTTTTACGCTGTTTTTTCCCCCACTTGAACTGCTTTTTGCAAATACTGCACACTGTCCAACTCGGCAACAGAAACGCCTTTGTGTGTATGCCGTTACTTTAACTGAAGGAAGCGATAGAACTTGGGCAGGCTGCATTCAGAGATGCTGGTGCGGCCGCCTTTCCCCCCGAGCGAGCCCACAGTCCGCGCCTGATTCGCCACTCGCTTTCGGGAGGGAAACTGTAAGGGCGCAGCCGCTTCCCCCCCGGGACGAGGGCACAAACGGGGGCATTTCCTCGGCCAGGAGATTGTTTTCTGGCATCCGTGGAGGGCGGGCGCGGCAGGAAGCGCGGCAGGGAGGGCGCGCGGCCTCTCCTCTGCAGCCTCGCAGCCGCTCGGCCGCAGCAGACGGCCTCCGCGCCCGGGGCCGGCCTTCCGCTGCGGACGGGACACAGGCTCGGCTCGGCTCGGCTCGGCTCAGCTTAGGCCGGGTTCCAACGGCCCCAACCGCCGCGGGGCTGCAATCACGCACCGGGGCAGACGCCCACCCGGCCCCGCCGTCGGCGGAACGCTGCGCAACGCTCCCTCCCTGTCCCGCTCGGGAGGCGCCGCGGAGGGGAGGAGGGATGGAGGGGGCCGCGGCGCTCACCATGGTGCCGGCGGCGGTTGATCTCTAGCGGGACAGCTCCGGAGCCATGCCGCCGCCTTCGCGCCAACTCCCGCAGCCCGGCGCGCAGCACTTCCGTCACAGGCGCGACGGGCGGGGCGGCGGCCTACCCCGAGGCTGCGGCCTCCGTGGCCGTCTTCCTGTTGGCGTTCTCGTGCTGTCAGTGCGGGCGGCTACAGCCAGCGCCCTGCCACTGGGCTGCACCGCTTCTAACCGCGGTGCTGAGCCCGGGCAGGTGCTGCGGGTCCGGGCTGCAGTAACGGGAACGGGCCCGGCAGTGCGCGTCAAAATGGAGGGCTGCAGCTGCACAGGGAGCCGCTGTGGCCTAGGATAGCTCTGACAGAGAGGGGAGGCTGGCAGCCATAACCGTTACAACAAGCTACTGAGCGCTGCCGGGCCCCTGGAGATACATCGGGGTTTAACGCAGTGAGGCAAACGAAGGCATCCCAAGTACGTGAACAGCCATTTCTGGAGGGCTGACGTGCAGTTTACATCAGGAGAATAGAACAAGTTGTGCCAGAGTTTGGAGGCAGTTTCGGAATATGTAGCTGCTGTTCCACCACAGTATTTTTTAACTAAAAATAGTATTTTAATGCAGTCACTGTAAGGTCTGTGTCAGTGCAGAATGTACAGTCATTGACCTGTGCTGAATAGCTTGCTGGTCCCTTCGTTCTTCTTTCCTGGTTGTGCAGGAAGTGTTAGGATTTAATGATTTAATTCCTCTGTCATACTCTCTGCCTTGATTCCTCTATAGTATTTTCTCCCATGCATTACGGCTTAGTAGAGCTCAGAGCCTACATCTGAGGAATCAAAACAGAAACCAGAAACTGACACTCTGTCTTCACCCATTATTTAATTTCTAATAAATGTGTAATGAAATCTTACATGTTTTCTTCCATTTTTTTCCTGTGCTTGCTGAACACTGTGAGGAAGTAAACTCGGGAAACCCAATAAAAAACATTTCTCTCTCAGTAATCACTCATCTGATGTTTAGATTCTGCCAAATGAATTGCTAATTATTGTGAGTCTTGGAGAAGAACGTGGAGGCCAAACGGAATGTGTGACATTAAAAATACTCATGGCAAAGGTGAAGATTTGTACTTGTCTCAAAGTGCAGTTTCTAGTATTGTCATTTGTGTATCTTCTGTATTCACTTCATTTTCTTTTTTTGTTTTTGCCTCCAAGAACAAGTGACTGCATGGTGGTCAAACTCCATCAAAGGTAATTACATAGAGATGCAGAGATAAAAGTCAGATCTTGTTCTACCTGAGAAAACATGAATGCTAATAATACCTATTACCATTCCTGTTTTATTCTTTAAATTGGACTTTAATTGTAAGACTCTGTTTGTATAAAAATTGTTAATTTATGAACACGTGGTCAGGCAACTCTTACATTTTCAGCATTAGCATGCCTTGTGAGTTTGGATTTCTGCATAAGGATGACATGACAGAGTGAGGAAGTGCAGACCTACAGCACAGGGTGTGTTTTTCAGCCTGTTTTGCAAGTTATTCCATATGCGCTCAACTATAATGGGTATGCAAACAAAACTGGTATCACTTTAGAAAAACATTCCCAGTGATCTGTTTGTATTTAAGTATTTAATTCTCATTACGTAATTTTTAAAGCTGTGCGTATTCCTGATACCAGAACTAAAGAGTAGTTAAAATGGCTGACATAGGTAAGAGCCATACTGTCTGTTTAAGTAATGCTGAAAGAATTACTGCAGGTGGTTATCTCTATTTGTAGTTGATAAAGTTGCCTAGAATAACATCCAGCAGAGCACTATCTGCCTGTGGGCTTGTGACATATGTTTCTTGGAAGGCAAGAGTTTAACCATTTATGAAGAGATCAGACTGAATACCTGGAATGACTGTTATTCACTCCTGGGTATGATCAGGAGACAGAGACTACCTCTGTTCCTATGTGGAAGGCTATGAAACCACTGAAGTGGGAAAAACCTCACTCTGACACAGGGAACAAAACCTGAAGACTCATTGTATTGTGATGCACTTTGCAAGATAAAATGAAGGCAGTAATCATTCTGAGTCTATAATTGACCATGGGTCATGTTTTAAAGGCATATTACATAACTGAAAGTACAGCTTTTTAAAACGTAGCTATAAAGTACACTCAATATCATCACTCTATTTACAACTAAGACTAGTAATTTAAAAAATTAGACTTGTTTTCTACCTTTCTGAAAATTACAATTATTTGGCTTTTTATGGTGGCAGGGTTTTTTTCCAGAATACATGAAAAAGTTGAAATACTAATTCTTGAGCTTGAGGGTTTTTCCTCTGTTGAACAAAACCAGGTCCAGTTGTTATTATTAGTGAAGGCTTTTTGTTTATAAAAGTATTTCTGTTAATATTTTCTTAATTATTTAAATTCATTTTTTCTGTGTTGATATGTTGATTCAATTTTGAAATTGAAAACAACTTTTACTGCAACTTTTGAAGCAATGTATTATTTACTGCTCTACAATATCTGTACTTTGAATTGTTTGAAACTTAACAGAAATATGAGGCAGATACTTCTAACATTGAGATACTTCTGAAGTCCATAAGGCATTGTGTCTCACATGTTTTAGGGGACAACACGCATTGAACATTTAAGAATCTTTCTAATGGAACAGAGATGTTCTGAGCTTTGTATGTGTCCAGAGGACCTCGAAGGTTAGGAATTGCCCTAGAGAAATACGGTATGGTGATGCTAAGATGATTAGGAAAACACAACAAAAGTACATTTCCTGAAATCGAAATTTCAGCTTGAATTTTGTATTTTTTCATTGCATTAATAGGCATTAAAGTAGTCATTTACTAGATGGTAGGCTCTATTTTGGAGGCCTCCGATAGGGAATATTTTGCTTACTAGAGTCTCTAGGAAAGAACATCAAATTTCTCTCACTTTCTAGAAACAGTAATTAGCATTTTGTTGCAGACCAAAAATTCCAAAAATTCTTTGTAAATCTATGGTCTAGTTTCTATTTACATTAGGTTTTCTATAGAATCCATCGCAGTTATGTGTCTTTAGAAAGACTTGAGTCCATCTCAAACAGTTTTTGCTTTATAAGGTAAAGGTATAAGGCAAAAATAAGTGTTTGATTTGCACCACAGTGTTGATGGCCATTACATAAGTTGTGCTTTTTTTAGCCACTGATGTTGATGTAAACACTACACTTTTTCTAAGTGAACTTTGTCTTTAGGTCTTTTCTCTCTCTTCATTTACATATGGAGGCAGAATGAATATGGCTTAACTTGTGTACTTGGCCTGACATTGCATCCTTTTGAAACTCCTGTTGACTAATGTGTTCAGCATTTCTGCAGCTCAAACCCCAGGCTGAGCCCCTGAGCCAAGGAGAATACATATTCAGTGTTAAGTGAAGAGCTGTGCTTAAAATTTGAATCACTTGCCTTGGCAGAGACAAAGACAGAAAAGGAAGTTTGGTAGCTGAGAATCTAACTGAATAATCATTAGACTTCCCAAATACAGTAGGAGTAATGGCAGGTGCCTGGAGACCTCAGCCTCTCCCACTCTTGAGGCATTCTGAAACCAGATTCATTAAGTGTGTGGACAGAGACAGGAAGTCCCACTGTGCAGCATTGTACTGACAACCGCATGCAGCATTGGATGGAGCCTGTACTGGCAGCCTTTTGAGATAGTGGAATAATTAATTCCTTCCTTTTCCCCTCTCTCTGCACACTCACTTCTCAACAGCCCTTGATCACATCTCACTCATCTGTGCTAATTGTTTTCCAAATTAGGAGTAGAGTCTTTCCTTTCCCCAACTCTTTTCTCAGCTAATCAAAACCTCCTTCTGAATCAAGTAGCTGCATGACTCCTAGCAGTTAAATTGCTTCCTCTTTAACTCTATCAAGTAACATTATAGCCCAAACACTTCAGTTTGACAAGGCAGTAAGAAACTGGATTTAGAGGCTTGAAACACTGAAAGATTTTTGAACCTTGATTATAGCATGCTCCCACTCATATCAATAATAAGAAAAGAAATACAGTTCATAACATTGTCCATATCAAGCATCTGGGAGCAAGTCAGTGCTGCACCTTTCACATCTCATGCAGATGCAATACACTGCAGTAAAATGCTAGTGGTACTAACTCTGCTGTAGTTAGTGGGGAGAATCCTGTCAACTTTACCTTGCCAATGCATTGCATGGTATTACAGGGCTGTCATGAGCATTTCAAATATAAGCTTCTGATAATCACAGTAACTATCTACTTTAGAAGTACAATGACATCCGTAGTGACTTGTATTTGAGTTTTCTTTCATAAAGTACCATACAAACAATCAAAGCTTTTAAATGTTAAAGTAGAAAGATTATCTTCATGCAATAGCTATCCAAATTAGCATTTCAAGTGCTATTCCACAGAATAGAAAAGGAGCATGTCAGTATATACTGCAGACCAACTTGGTACAGTCCCTATCTACTCCTCTCTTTCCCAAGCTGCCTTTGGTGGGATCTTGGCTGAGAAGTGTGGACCAGTTACTTCAGGTCGTTGAGGGAGTGCTGTGTTTGTTATGTGAGAGACTTAGGTTAGATGCACAGCTACCCCATCAGCAGGAATCTTGCACTGCGGAAGACATCAGTGGGAGCATTCACCTGTGGTTAAACCGTTTCTTGTAAAAGTGCTGCAGAGAAATGGTTATGCACATGCATTGTGTTGCTGTACTTTGAAATATGTTAAAAGATTAAATTCTATTGCATAACTGCTCTGTCAGATACTTGCTGTACAGATGGCCCAGCTGTGTATACCAGGATTGTTACATTAATCAATACTGAAATAGCATCTTTCAGGGCTAATTATTTTTGCTAACTGTGTTTATTTAAAGAAATCTAGGGAAATTGCTTAAGGACTGGAAGAGACGCCTGTTAATTTTGTACTGCTGCTGTACATAGAACTGAACAGTAGACTTTTACATAGGATAGAAGAACAGTTGCATGCGTTTGAAAGAAATATTGACTTGCTTTGCAGTTTCGTGTAGTTAATGGGATGTACATGTATCTCCTGTCCACAGCAAACTTTCCTATGAGTCCAGGGAGAATTTTTCAGCAGAAGTAGGACGTTCAAGCAAAGCAGGATTGAGGAATGGCATACTGCCCTTCCAGACACCCAGTTACACAGTTGGGATAAATCACCTCTTAGCTGGAGACTATGTTGTCTGAAATATATTTGTGTCATGTTTCCTCAAGATACAGCCATTTGAGGAATAAAGTTGTGATAGCTTCTTAGCAGCCTCTGTCACCTGTGTTCTCACACCTGAATAAATGAGCTTTACGTAATGCTAAATTAGTTATTAGTGTTTATATTGTTCAGGCAAGCTATTTTCCTGCAGTAAGAAGCCAGATAGGTGTCTCAGTGGGCATACAAAGGCCACCTCCCTAAAAATTACACCATTCTCTGACCAATTCTAGGTCTCACAGTTCAGGCTAATCATTGACAGGGCTGTTACAATCACAGCCTTTTAGTGAAGCTTTGATAAGACACTCTGGCAGTTTGTGGCAGATGAAGGCAGTCTGCACTTTGGGGACTCCAGCAAATGAATGGTTTTTTTCAGCAGCAGAGCAAGAAATCTCACTTTTAACACTGGCGCTATAAACCAGCATAATGAGCAGTCAACGACTGGAGAGATTCGTTGCTTTTTGGACATTGGTTTTCATAAGGATAGTTACTGGGCTTTCTGGAGAGGGAAGATCTGTGTGGAAGAAGGACCCTAACTTCAGCCCCGTGAGTGAAACACAGATGTTTTTGTATGACACTTTCCCCAAAGAGTTTTTATGGGGTGTAGGGACGGGGGCTTTCCAGGTTGAAGGCAGCTGGAGGAAGGATGGGAAAGGCTCCTCCATCTGGGACCACTTCATCCAGTCGGAGTTCAGGGCTGCTGACAGCACAGATGCCTCCAGTGACAGCTACAGCTTGTTGGACAAAGACTTGTCTGCCCTGGATTTTTTAGGTGTTACTTTTTACCAGTTTTCAATTTCATGGTCAAGGCTTTTTCCCACTGGAGTGGTATCAGCTCCCAATGAAAAAGGACTCCAATATTATAACACCCTTATTGACTCTCTTCTCTACAGAAACATTGACCCTGTGGTTACGCTGTACCACTGGGACCTGCCCTTAATGCTGCAGGAAAAATACGGGGGATGGAAAAACGAATCAGTAGTTGATATCTTCAATGACTATGCCACCTTTTGCTTCCAGACCTTTGGGGATCGTGTTAAGTATTGGATTACAATCCACAATCCGTACTTAGTTGCTTGGCATGGGTATGGCACAGGTATTCATGCCCCTGGAGAGAAAGGGAAAATAGCAACTGTCTACTCTGTAGGACACAATTTGATCAAGGTACAGTATAGTAAAATTTTACAAACTGATCGTGCACCGCCGTGGGAAATGATGGGAGCAATCAATTGTGTAACCAGTGTTGAAAATAAGTATCAAGGACTGTGAAAACAACAAGAAATAACCCTTAGCTATGGCAGTCTTTGTTTAACCCTCATGTTAATTTCATTGCTGTTGTCATAACAGCTGACTCATCCATTACTTGTTTTAAAATGCTTATTTATTATTTTTATTAAGTTTTGCTTACACAATCTGGCTGTTAAAGAGCATGATACTCCTACTTTATTCTTTCCACTTACAGAAATACACTGACATGATCATTCATTTGGCTACTCTGAAATTACTAATCTATTAGTTTAAAATGAAATTTATTTGCATATTGGATCCATTCTACTTGCAACAGAGTATGTATATATAAGTATGATTAACACTAGCTTAGTAAGATCATATTGCAAAATGTTTATTGCTGAACTAGCAAGGCCTGTAGTTGTTGGTTTGGAGGTAAACAGATGTCCTCGCCTGTATTTGAGAGTTTCAAAATTACATTATTTCCGTCATGGTTTTAGCATTTTAATTTTTAAGTCTTATTTATCAGCTGTCTTCTACAGAACTACACATCCTGAAGGCTTAATCCCATGATCAGTAGCTTCAACTGCTGCAGCACTGGATCCTAAATTCATGGTACTCTTTCTTTGAGAAGGACAAAAAAAGAAGCCTGAAGTGAGTCTTATTTTTTTTAAGGGAAAAGCACAGATTTTGTTCATGGTATTCTCAACAGTGTTACAGCATTGCAGCATCTTCTCTGGCAGATTATAAATTTCATTCTACAGAGTAGCTAGTTCTTAGGCATAGGAGCTTATATTCTTATTTTCTCCTGCTGTAATTTAAAACAATTTCCAATAACAGCAGTTTAAGGTTAAGAATTAAAACTGGCACCACACCGTATTTTTCCATCTGTAGCACTCAAAGTACTTTACAGAGCAGTCACTACCTGGTGTCTGTTTGACAGAGCAGCTAGTGAATACAGAAGCAAAGGCTGCTAAGCAGGGTGCTCGGGAGATCCACACAGAGAAAACAATCCATGGAAGAGCTCAAAAGTTTGATTTAAAAAACTCATTTGCATGTTACTCTGTATGCTGTTCGTACACAGAGGGTAATAATTGCTAATGATCATTTTGAAGGACCTTTCACTGCTTCCATGGAAATTAATTCTGAAGCCTGAAGCTTATCAATTATAAATCGCTAAGGGGTTCACCTAGACAAATCTCTGTTTACCTGTATGATCATTAACACTAACATGGGGAGCATGTGGAATCTCAGACCAGATGGAGTGTGGCCCTCAAAAGTATATCTATCTCTGTTCTCCATTAAAGGAGACTGTACTTCATGAAAGCAACATCAGAAAACAATTAATGATAACATGTAACTTTCTGTGCAACATTTGAAAGAGGCATCCAAAATAACGGATGAATCACTGTGGCTGGAACTAAATGAGATGCATGTCTGATACATTATTACCATTTTCTCTCAGTCTTGTCCTGTTCTTTTATACTTGGGTTGAGGTTTGTAAAGATCACAAACTGCAGATAAAGGTGTCTTCTTTTCATCCTCTGTATCAGTGCCTTCCAGGCAGTTTTTCCTTTGCTACAAAACAGGCAGAACGGGACTTCTCCCCCCCCCCCCCCGACCCCTGTGAAAGATCATTCACACTCCTTTCCATCTGTCAGAAAAGCCCAGAGGAAAACCGACAGAGTAAGATATCCCTAAAAGTTTTCTTCATGGACATGCTTTCATAACAAATACTGGGAAGGTGATAAATTCCCTTTCAAACACAATGCCTCCCTATAGATCTGTCACAGATCAGGTTCATCTCTGTGCCCAGCTGCATTACTCCCAGCTCTTCAGTAGCTCTCACTATGCCAGGATCTCTTTGTGACACTGCTGCCTTTGGGATCTTTGGATAAGCATGTCCCATAGAAGTCCTTTAATTGATTCTTGTTAAAAACCAATTTCTGCTGAATGAAATGGGGAGTAATTTTAATCTCTACATCCAATCAGACACTTTCTTTCCATTCTCCAAAAGGGCCTTCTTTCCTCAGGATCTAGAAAGATGAAGCTACACCAATGCCCGTATTTCTTACAGGAGGAGGGAAACCTATCTCCATCAAATTCCTAGGCAGAATTGTCTATGTCTGTAAAAGTCTTTGCTGGAAGATTTTTCACAAAGTAGTAGCAGCCATCAGTGGTGTAAAATTCAGCACTGATTCATACATTTTTATATATGATTTGTTGTTTTCAGATTATCTTTTTTACTTCTTGGAAATTATCATTTAAAACATAACCCAAATGCAAAACAGCATGCAAAAAAATTCTTAGTAAATCCTAAGTAAAGCCAGGCTTTCAAACCACCTTCTTAGCAACTTAGTTGCCCACGTCTCAACAGCCCTTTCTTCCTTCACAAGGATTGAGATTCAAAGTCAGTTTCCAAAATAAGGGCTTTAGCTGTACTGACTACATGTCATCTTTACCACAGATCAACAGGACCTTGAACTGAAATATGCTTTCCAAATAAGCAACACACACCTGCCCGCCTTTCGAAGTGTTTAACACCATCTGTTCAGACTCTGCATTATGGTTCTTCATGGTTTAAAGACCCAAACAATTAAAAACAAAGCCAGAATCACTTTATGAGCATTTTCATAATTCGAGTTTTCCTAAATGTTCTCGCTCTCCAGCGCACTCAAATAACTCCATATACCCCGACACTGTTTTATGTGCTCAGTGCTGAGATGTTAAAGGAAAATTGCTTGACTTTAACATATCTTAAGAATTGGAAAATATTGGTCTTTTCAGTAGTAAGCTGTTTGAGTACATACTTGATAAATTACAGGATCAGAGTTTGAAGGAGTATAAGAATATTTCAAGAAGAGAACAATACTGTTGCCTTGATCTTACTAATTTTATTTATCTAACCTTTATACTGGGTTAGTAGTAACCAATTTACCACTCTCTGACTTTCAAGTCTATGGAATAATTTCTATATTGATACCAGGAAAATATGCTGAAATTAATGTCGTATGTATCTAGAATAAACACACAATATTGATCCTGCTTTCACTGTGTACTTAGCCTTGACATTTGTCCTTGATCTAACAATGAAAGTGAAAGATTAGGGATTAAACTCTAACTGCAAAAAGATTAGTCAAGATTTACTTAAAATAGCCAATTTGATGTATGATACAGCCTTTAAATTGATGTTTGTTTCATATGTGGTCTTACAAAACAAGTTATATTAATCAGTTGGTTCTATCAACAATAGTTTGCACTTAGCAAACACTTTCCATATGAGAATGTTAAACTGCTTTACAGATTCTATAACTCAAAACAGAATTCTAGTCAAGCACGTGCTTTTGACTCTACATCTGTAAAAACCCTTACTATAGAGTGACAATTTTTTCCAGTAGAGTTAACCCTCAGAACTGAAAGACGTTAGTGACACAGATGAGTTTGTGTATGGATATCCTATCTTGACTCATATTAAATGTATTTATTTGTACTTGATATCTACTCCTGTAGAATTACACTTGTGGCTGTATTCTCTACTGTAGACAACATTTTTAATAGTAACTTTGATTTCTTCTAATCTACCTCACAAATACAGTGAGTTGTCCCTGACTGTCTTTTACATGTCAGTGTTGCATTCTAATTAGTTGGGTTTTGGCAAAGTCCTCTTTCTCCAGTTTGCCTAGAAATGTGTGATTACTAAGATTCACCTGGTGCTATTGTCACGCTACTTGGCACTGTACATGATACAGCTGCCTTCAGCAGGGTTTTTCTTGTTAAGCCAATGCAGCCATGTACCTGTGATTCAACAGCACTGTTAGTAGACTATGTCTGGGGGGGAAGAAATACAAACCAGGTAGAAAACCACTAGAGGCAGAGAACAAAGCAGGCCTGGCTCCAGCAGCCACCCCAGGCTGGAGGACCTCTGGGAGAGGACAGTGAAGGTAACAAGAGATGGCAGTGGTCACTTAAATTTTCTGATGGGACTGATAAGAAATAAATCAATTTTGTAATATTTTGACTGTATCATGCAGTTTGCCTCAGGAGTACAATTTTGCTGACTTCCCTTTTCAGCTGCAGAACCTGCATTTCAAAGGTTAATGTTGCTTTATCAGTATTTTCAAAGACAGACCTTGAACAAATGTTACGAGCATGACCTTAGAAACCATAAACAACAGATACACAAAATTTCACAAACTGTAGTTCTTTGGTACTCCCCACATTAGCCAAATATCTACCTGACATCAGGTCTTCTGTTGTTTTAAACTGTCAAGGCTGTGTGTTTCTAGATAAATTAACTAAGATTATTGTCAAAGGTAAGCAATGCTGTTTGTCTTGGTAAGGATGGCAGCCTAACTCAGCACTCTGAGTGTTTCACAGTGCTTCTCAATGTTTCTTTTGGGTGCAAACAGTTATTTTCTTTTCAGCTGAAGAGTATAAAGCCACACTTTGGGAATAAGGTAAACCCTGAGTTACTTGGCAACTGCTTAACTGGGAGAGATCAGCTCTCCTCTCCTGGGTGAGACCCCTGGCATGATTCATGCTGTGATCCACAATCCTCTGACACCACAGCTCTCCCATTTTCTAGTAGGACTTTGACAATGATAGCAGTTCCTCAGTCTCCCAGTTATTCCTTTCTACATGTAAGTTTTGACTGATGTAGTCTCTTCTGTAAGTAATCAACAACATGATATTTGAAGGTAATTCTGGTGTGTGACAATGTTAAACTTTCTAAAAGATGATGATAATCGGAAAAATGGAAGTGAGATGTGATACAAGATATGCTTTCATTGTCACTAACATGAATAACAAAACTTCTGTCTGTCCTAGTGCAGTCAACATTTGGCTAACTCTGCATACTCAAATAGGCCATACTGAATACATTTTATGAGATACTGCTGCCAAATTTCCTTTTAAAACCAAAGTGCTGTTGGTCTCTACTTAATAAGCTTCATTCTGTGCTGTTACATGTACTGTTAGAATTATTATAGCAGCTTCAGAGAAGAAATGAACTAAAATCCTGTATCAAAATCCTCACACAGAAATGTGAAACTTGACATTTGGTTTCAAACTTCACATTTGGATCCTTTCTGCAAGCTTTTATGTTTAAGAACGGTGCAAATATCAAAAGTTGAACACTTACTCATGTGATTATCCCAAGGAGAGGCATGGGCTGGACGTGGTTTGATCAGGGTAAATCCACGTAATGCCCATAGCACAGAGCAGTGAATAGAACAGAGCCAACACTGACAAGGGAAGCATCATTCGAGATGCATAATTCATGGAACAGTTGTAAAAATGGTTTAAGGTTTTAACTGTACCAGCAGTCACTGTTTGACAGGCACAGACCTAGATGAGGATGCCTAGATCACGGCGTCCAAATCCCACCGTTAACAGCTGTTTATTCCCAAAGAGTCTGCGTAACAGCTGTTCACAGCCCTGCTGGGACATCTTATGAAATTTAGACCCATGCTAGAAGCCAAAAAGTCAGAGCCTTCATGTGTCATAGGAACAGCACACATCAGATACTGAGCATTGCATCATCTTGACGTATCTTGCAGTGTCACAGTAATTACCCATTACAGTTGTGCAGGGTAATTACCGTGCCTTAGCTGTTACTATTTCCACAGCAGTCTGCAGTGAATCAGATGCAGCTCCCTGCCTGGCTGCCAGCACACACAGAGATCTACCAGAGAGTTACAATTTGATGCTGTTTTTTTTCTCTCACCAGGCTCATGCAAAAGTTTGGCACAACTACAAAACCCACTTTCAGCCATACCAGAAGGGGATGATGTCCATAGTACTAGGATCCCACTGGATTGAACCTAACAAATCAGAATATGCTTTGGACATTGCTAAATGTCAGCAGTCTATGGACAGAGTTCTTGGATGGTTTGCTAAACCCATCTATGGGGACGGCGATTATCCAGAAGAACTGAAAAATGAATTCTCGTTTTTGCCACGCTTTACTGAGGATGAAAAGAACTACATAAAGGGAACAGCTGACTTCTTTGCATTTTCCTTCGGTCCCAATAACTTTAAACCTCCAAACACTCTACCAAAAATGGGACAAAGTTTGTCACTCAATTTGAGGGAAGTACTGAACTGGATTAAACTGGAATACAACAGCCCTCGAATACTGATTGCAGAGAATGGCTGGTTCACTGACAGCCATGTGAAAACAGATGACACCACAGCCATCTACATGATGAAAAACTTCATTAATAAGGTTTTACAAGGTTCGTACACAAGTTAGTTGTTGGATTTTTGGAGAGCTCTTTAAGATCATTTGATATTTAGATCTATAATTATTTATTTTTTAAAAGAAAATGGCAATTAAGTTAATTATTAATTACTTATACTGCAGGAGTACAAATCAGGGATCGGGATCTCCTGGTGCAAGATGTTGTACAAACACAGAAAAAAACCATACTCCCTGTCCCAGAAAGCTAAAGTCCAACATCTGTGTTGGATTTTAAAACTATATAAGTACAAAACTGAGTCAGAAATTAATGAAAACAAATCTACTGGATATCACTGTTCAGTGCTGGCAGCCCACCTGTAAAACCTTTGCACATGTACAAACATTGACAGCAGGGAAATGAGACTGTAACTACAGTCGTTGCCATGCTTGGGTCCTACTCCAATGTAAAATGCATGAAAGAAATCAGCAGGAGAAGGGTAACCACTCTTCTGGGGTTCTAGTAACACACTTTAATCTTGGTATTTGCCCTTCATAAAGCCAGTGTACAGGAGTGCCCTCTGAAGGCAAAAGATTTAATTTTGTATTAAATGTAAATGCTGTTGGTACCTGAAGCCTCTGCAAAACCAGTATTCCTTTGCCTCCCTCAGTTTGGTGGTTATGGGAGGGGGACGGGTGCTGGTCCCAATAAGCATCCTCCCAGCAGGCTGCCTCACTGCAGTGATGAGATGGCTCAGATCCCTTTGCAGAAACCTTTCTTATCCTCAGAAAAGAAAAAACACAAGTAATGGCTTACTTTGACACCAAGTCAGGAAGTACTGTATCACCAACGAGTGTAGTTACGCCCCAAATGAAGATTATCCTAAAGTTGGTTCAAATTGTAAACTTCACGTAGCACAAATATATGATAAGCCCTGCCTTTTCCAGATTTTGAGGAGGTTACATTCCAGTGTTTGGTTCATGATACTTTAGGTAGTGCAGTGACACAGCAGCAGAGTCTAGATGCAGGCCTGATTGGAGGTGTGGAATAGGTAGATGTCCAGACACATACATAAGAAAATCCATAGTGTGTTCTTTTTTGAATCCTCTGCAGCAGACCTGGCTGTAATAACCATCTGTGGATTCACACTTCTGAAATACCTGGTCAAAATTTAACCCTTAACTACTTCTTAAGAATTGTTATCTACATTTTTACATATGCAGATACTCCAACCTCTGCCAGGGACGACAGGATTCTCTCTTAACTTTCACATTTCTTATGGCGCAAACGTCAATTTGTCTGATCAGGGATAATATTTGCAATGTATTTTCATATTTTTTCTCACAGAGAGGTCAGGTATAAATTTGCTGTTTGCAACAAATCAATTAGATCACATTAACCTCAAAACATCATTTATATAGGCTAAATTGCAATGGGATGGTGGCTGTTAAGATACCATGTCTCTTGTGAAACCTCACTTGGAGTACTGTGCAGTTCTGGTGTCCTCAACATAAGAAGGACATGGAACTGTTGGAACAAGTCCAGAGGAGGGCCACGAGGATGA